>JAKVIS010000067.1:0-188150 GCA_033119425.1 Bufotes viridis
TTCACAGGTATTTCTGAGCAACTTTTCATTAGCAAAAATCCAACTGAAATCCAACTGGAGCATGCTTTCCTATATACCTCAGGAAACACGCTCTGGTGATACACACACAGGATATATATATAGAGATGTTGTGGGAAGTTCGCTTCAGACAGCGGTGTGGGTGCAGTTTAGAGAGCAAACAAGGAGTCCAGATTGTGCAACAAACAGTGTTTTATTCACACTTGCACACACCATAAATGAAAAACAGTCTCTTGGGTGACAGTTCACACACAACGGAAATAACGTGGCCAAACAAAAACAGGCCAACACAGGTTCAGTCACCTGGGAGGTGTAGGTGCAGGTTCGCACCACGCTGTCGGCCCAGCCAGCAGGAGAATCCAGCTTCAGGTAGCCAGGAACAAAACACCTCCTTGCTGAGCTCTTCCTCCAGGACAGAGAACTCCTCAGCCCTGTTAGCAGCTCCAGGATAATCACAGCCTCCAGCTGCTGAGCTGGCTGAGCTTTTTAAACCCAGCCCAAAACCAGGACTGGGTCGTGGGAGCAGCCACCCACCCTACACTTTTAGCTGCTCCCGGTAAGAGCCGCCTGATCGGGCTTTGCAGCCATGCTATTTAAACTCTGTCAGCAGCACTAGCTGCTGCTGACATCAACAAAAACGGGTTTACCTCACCGAGGCTATGAACCTCGGTGACACATACCTGCCATCCACGACGGCACCCTGCACCTTACCACAATATATATATATATATATATATATATATATATATATGGTGGTAAGGTGCAAGGCACCGTTATCGATGGGAGGTACGTGTCACCGAGGTTCCTGGCCTCGGTGAGGTGAGAGCCGGGTTTTATGGGTCAGCAGCAGCTAGTGCTGCTTGACATTTATAGTTAGTTTGGCTGCAAAGCCAATCCGGGCCGGCTCTTACTGGGAGTAGGCAAAGAGTTGGGTGGGTGCCTACTCCCCACGGTCCAGGCCGGACTTTGCTGGGCTTTAAACACAGCCAGCACCAGCAGGTGGGTGTGATTGTCCTGGAGCTGCTGTTAGGCTGTGGAGTCACTTGTGTTTGGAAGTTCTCTGGGCTGGACGCAAGAGCCCAGCAAGGAGGAGTGCAGACGACCTGGAAGCCTGACGGCGACTGTCTTGCGGCTGGACTGACAGCCAGGTGCGAACCTGCACCTAAAACCTCCCAGGTGACTAGAACCTGATTTGGACTGTTTTGTTTTGCCTCATGATTTCTGGTAGGTGTGAACAAACACCAAGAGACTGTTTATATCGTTTGTTTTTGTGCAAGTGTGAATAAAACACTGTTCATTGCACCTTCTGGACTCCCTGTTTTGCCTCTGTACTGCACCCGCACCGCTATCTACCAGAGCGACTCCCCACATTTGGTGGAGGATGCGGGCATGCGCAGTGAGGCTGGCGTGAACGCCGAAGTTTGTTTGTTTTGCTGGGCACGAGTGCATGGAATATATTAAACCAGCAAAGCTACAAGTAGGAATTGCTGGCAACATGGAGGCGGCTGTGAAAGCTCTCATAGAGGCTAACGTGCAGCAGCGGGAGACCAACCAGCTACTATTACAGCACGTGATGGCTTTACAAGCTGCAGGAGCGTCCCACCATGTCCATGATGCCCGGAAAGCGGTCCGTGCGGCGATCCCAAAATGACCCCCTCGGACGACGTTGAGACGTATCTGGCGGTCTTTGAGAAGGTAGCCGTGAGGGAGAAGTTACCCCGTGACCAGTGGGCCGAGGTGGTCGCTCCGTTCCTGGCATCCGGACCCCAGCAGGTTTTTTTTTGACCTAGCAGATGACCAGGCTGCTGATTACCCCACGGTGAAGGGGGAGATCCTGGCCAGACTGGGGGTAAATGTGTTGGTCCGGGCTCAGCGGGTCCACCAGTGGGACTTTAAATCGGCTGAACCCGCCAGGCCGCAGTACTATGAGTTGCTGCACAGGTTGCAAAAGTGGCTGCAGCCTGAGGTTCTAAGTCCGACGGCTATACTGGACCGTTTGCTGGCCGACATGTTCTGGAGGGCCCTACCTACCCCCTTCAGCACTGGATCGGCCAGGTATCCCCACTAATGCCCTTTGAAATGGTTGATCTGGTGGAGCGTTACGAGGCAACCAGAAACCTGCAGGGGAGTCTTGCTGGAAAGGGGCCAGTCAAACCCCGGAGGCCTCCACCCCAGTTCCGACGACCGGCGACAGAGAGACCTGCACGGAATGTGCCCCCTGCGGTTCCGCCTCCCTTGGTATGCTGTAGGTGTCAGGAGCCAGGCCACCTCAGGGTCGACTGTCCGCACCAGGGTGAGCCGATGGAAGTGAACTACGGCTATCGCCACTCCCTGTATGCACGGAAGCTGTGTGCAACTGGCACCCGTGAGGTGCAGGACAATAACCACCTGTGTCAGGTAGAGGTGGGAGATTCTCTGGCGGTGGCCCTGCTGGACTCCGGGAGTCTAGTCTCCCTGGTAAGGGCTGTGCTGGTACGGCCTGTGGAGTATACCGGCCGTAAAATCGGGGTCCTGTGCATCCACGGAGACCTAAAAGACTACCCCACTGCACTAGTTACTTTGTCCACAGCGGCTGGTAAGTGGACCCACGAGGTGGCTGTCGCTACTAAACTCCCACATGAACTGATAATTGGGAGGGACTTCCCAGGTTTCCCGGCGCTGTGGCCGGCAATAAAAGTATCTGATGGACCCGAGACAGGGGTAACCCTAGTAGAGTGGCCTGATACCACTGGAAGGCCAGAACCCTGGGAGCCCGATTCTGAAGGGCCAGCGGTAGGGGTGACCACTGCTCCAGCGGTAGAGGGGGAGGCAACCACACTGAGGGTAATGGTGGGAGACACGGAGGACTTGCCACCGGGACCTGAGTTGGCAGACCTCAATGTCTCCGGGGAAAATTTTGGGACCGCACAACACCGGGACCAAACCCTAACCAGGGCCTGGGAAAGTGTTGTAATGATTGATGGTAAACCCCAGAAACCTGGGGCTGAATTAATGTTTCCGCGATTTATTGTTCTTCAGGATATGTTGTATCGGGTGAACCAAATCCGAGGTGAGCCAGTTGAACAGTTGGTGGTGCCCACCGCATACCGCAAGCTTGTTATGGAGCTTGCCCACCAACATGTTCTTGGGGGACACATGGGGTGGCAGAAAACGCAGGACCGCGTACTACAGCGATTTTACTGGCCCGGTTTGTTTAAGGAAGTAGAGGAGTTCTGTAAGTCCTGTCCGACCTGTCAGGTAAATAGCCCCCAGCCGCATTACAGAAGTCCCCTGGTCCCTCTCCCAATAATTGAGGTCCCATTCGAGCGTATTGCCATGGATCTGGTCGGACCCGCACCGAAGTCTGCTAGGGGTCACCAACATATCCTGGTGGTTCTGGACTATGCTACTCGGTATCCAGAGGCGGTGCCTCTGCGACATACCTCGGCTAAGCTCATTGCCAAAGAGTTAATGGAAATGTTTTCCCGTGTGGGCCTGCCAAAAGAGATTCTGACCGACCAAGGGACCCCTTTTATGTCCAAAGTTATGAGGGAACTGTGTAAATTGTTGCGTATAAAGCAGTTACGGACGTCCGCTTACCATCCGCAAACAGACGGTCTTGTCGAAAGGTTCAACCAAACTCTAAAAAATATGTTAAAAAGGGTGGTGTCCAGAGATGGGAAGGACTGGGACCTGCTTCTGCCCTATCTCATGTTCGCCGTGCGAGAGGTGCCCCAGGCCTCTACTGGGTTCTCGCCCTTCGAACTGCTTTATGGCAGACACCCTCGGGGCCTGTTGGATATCGCCAAGGAAGCGTGGGAACAACAGCCTGTCCCCCACAAAAGTGTCATTGAGTATGTCACCCAGATGCAGGACCGGATGGAAAGGGTGTTGCCGCTGGTCCGGGAGCATATGGAGGCAGCGCAACAAGCCCAGAGTAGGGTGTATAATCGTCAGGCTCGGGTACGGAACTTCAACCCGGGAGATCGGGTTTTGGTTCTGGTGCCCACCCTTGACAGCAAGTTCCTAGCCAGGTGGCAGGGCCCCTATGAGGTTATCGAGAAGGTAGGGGAAGTAAATTACAAAGTACACCAGCCAGGCGGCGCAAGCCGGAGCAGGTGTACCACGTGAATTTACTGAAGCCGTGGAAAGACAGGGACACGGCCGACGACAACAGCCCCCGGCCAGGGCTTCTAGGTGACAAGGGTCCAGCCCCACAGTTCGAGGCCTGCGAGCGGTAGCCACGGTAAAATTGCAGACAGCCTGTCTTCCAAACAAGTTCAGGAAGTCAGGGAGTTCATCAGTCGGAACACGGATGTGTTCTCGGACCTCCCTGGCCGCACGTCTCTCATCCAACATGACATCGTCACTGAGCCTCAGGCCAAAATCCGGTTAAAACCATACCGGGTACCCGAGGCTCGGCGACGGGCCATCGCGGAGGAAGTGCAATTAATGTTGAAGCTTGATGTCATTGAGGAATCGAAAAGTGAGTGGGCCAGTCCCATAGTTCTAATACCCAAGCCGGATGGGACGTTGCGGTTCTGCAACGATTTTCGCAAATTAAATGAAGTGTCCAAGTTCGATGCGTATCCCATGCCCCGGGTAGACGAGCTTGTTGAGAATTTAGGGCAAGCCCGTTATTTTTCTGTGCTAGACCTCACTAAAGGATACTGGCAAGTACCCTTAACGGAGGCGGCCAAGGAAAAACGCTTTGTTACTCCGCAGGGCCTGTATCATTACAAGGTGTTACCCTTTGGCCTGCATGGCGCCCCGCCACCTTCCAAAGGTTAATGGATATTGTGCTGCGACCTCATCGCCGGTACGCCTCGGCCTACTTAGATGATGTAATCATCCACAGCACCGACTGGGAAAGCCATTTGCCCAAAGTGCAGGCGGTAGTAGATGCCCTGAGGAAAGCTGGTCTAACCGCCAATCCAAAGAAGTGTGCGATTGGGTTGGAAGAGACCAAATATCTGGGATATGTTATTGGGCGCGGAGTCATCAAGCCGCAGGTAACTAAGGTAGAGGCCATTCGTAACTGGCCCCGACCGGTCACCACCAGGCAGGTAAAGTCCTTCCTGGGAATTGTAGGGTACTACATGCGGTTTGTGCCCCACTTTGCCACAATAGCAGCGCCGTTGACAGACCTGTTGAAGGGGCGAAAGTCGGGAAGGTTAGCTGGAATGAGAAGGCGGAGGAGGCTTTCTCCGCGTTGAAGTCGGTCCTGTGTGGGTCCCCGGTTTTGGTGACACCCGACTTCAACAGGGAGTTCGTCGCTCAGACGGATGCCTCGGAGGTAGGTCTCCGTGCAGTACTGTCTCAGGAGGTCAATGGGGAAGAACATCCCGTTGTCTTCCTGAGCCGTAAACTCACTCCCAGCCGAGACCAGGTATAGTATAGTGGAGAGGGAGTGCCTGGCTATCAAGTGGGCACTCGAATCTCTCCGCTATTACCTGTTAGGGAGGAGGTTCCGTCTGGTGACCGACCATTCCCCTCTCAAGTGGATGAGCCAGGCCAAGGAGAGGAATGCTCGGGTCACCAGGTGGTTCCTATCCTTGCAAAATTTCAAATTTTCGGTAGAACACAGGGCAGGCCGCTTGCAGGGTAATGCAGATGCCCTGTCCCGCGTCCACTGCCTCACATGTGTTCACCCCTCAGGGTTGAACAAAGGGGGGTATGTGGTAAGGTGCAAGGTACCGTTATCGATGGGAGGTACGTGTCACCGAGGTTCCTGGCCTCGGTGAGGTGAGAGCCGGGTTTTATGGGTCAGCAGCAGCTAGTGCTGCTTGACATTTATAGTTAGTTTGGCTGCAAAGCCAATCCGGGCCGGCTCTTACTGGGAGTAGGCAAAGAGTTGGGTGGGTGCCTACTCCCCACGGTCCAGGCCGGACTTTACTGGGCTTTAAAACACAGCCAGCACCAGCAGGTGGGTGTGATTGTTCTGGAGCTGCTGTTAGGCTGTGGAGTCACTTGTGTTTGGAAGTTCTCTGGGCTGGACGCAAGAGCCCAGCAAGGAGGAGTGCAGACGACCTGGAAGCCTGACGGCGACTGTCTTGCGGCTGGACTGACAGCCAGGTGCGAACCTGCACCTAAAACCTCCCAGGTGACTAGAACCTGATTTGGACAGTTTTGTTTTGCCTCGTGATTTTTGGTAGGTGTGAACAAACACCAAGAGACTGTTTATATCGTTTGTTTTTGTGCAAGTGTGAATAAAACACTGTTCATTGCACCTTCTGGACTCACTGTTTTGCCTCTGTACTGCACCCGCACCGCTATCTACCAGAACGACTCCCCACAATATATATATATATATATATATATATATATATATTAATATATGATTATAACATGTAACAAAATAAAACCAATACGTGAGGCAATATAAAACAATACTTATGCGATATATTGATTAACTTGTGCCAAAACTAAATACGGTCCACTATGTGAATAAACAGACATTATATGTTTGTCTCAATAATAAATCTCATTATAAAGGTATGCCAGATATGTACCAGGAACCAACCTTATCTCGGCTCATAGCCTAGTGATGTGGTAAAATTACTCCCTTAGATAGGCACAATGAAGGTTCATACAGGAGGGTGAACAGAAGTACAACATGAAATATAATAGTATGTAGCTGGGCTGTAGATTCACCAACCAAGGTGCTCTCGGTTCAGTAGCTTCACCCTGCTACCCTTGATAGGAATACGTAAATAAATGAAAAAAACAGGCACACTTGAGGATAACTGGGTACACAATTTATTGCTCTTGAAATGGATCATTCCCCACAAACTAAAATAAAGTGATATAAAATAAACTATTGTTGACTTTTAGGAGCCTCGCTGCTGGTATTGAGAATTATCTCTTTTTTTTGCTGCTGTTCATCCGGATCGCTGCTACTATAGACTATCACTGCTGCTATAATCATTCTTGCTGTTATTGAGATTCATCAGGATCATTGTTACTATAGACTATCACTGCTGCTATATTCACAATTCCTACTATATACATGAACTGCCGTTACAATATGAATTGGGACTGAATATGAATTGTGGTTCCTATATGAATTAAAAACCGTATCATCAATCCAATACCCCATTAATAGAGGTTAATGTTGCATACGTGATTGTGTAGACATACGTAGTTCTGATTGATACATTTTTAGAGCAATAAATTGTGTACCCAGTTATCCTCAAGTGTGCCCGGTTTTTTCATTTATTTACATAAGAACATCATGGCTTCTTATAGGCCATGAATACACATTCTAATAATAATGTATAAATGTTTATATACTTATGAAAAGGCATGACATAATCCCCCTTCATTACAACTTAAACCAATGCAATAAATTGGATTATGTTGGAATGTCCAAGAAGGATTTTCACATGGATCCTTCACAACGGAATATAAGTCCGACAAATGTTTCTTTTGATTTTCCATCTCTGCATGAAGACTTAACAAGTTCCATTTCAGTCAACCAATCTCAAGTTCCAATGCCTTAATAGAGATGGAATTGGCGACTGATCACCAAAGATGATCGTGGCTACAATCGCAGAAATGAACCGCTTTGGCCTTTTATTTGTATGACAAATAGGGTTGAGTGAACAGTTCGATAGTTTGATAGTTTTTATTTTCAAAAAAGTTTCGGGTTCGGGTCCGTTGTTCGGTGATTTCTTCCTACTTTCTAAAGGGCTGCACAGCAGCCAATCAGCTTGCGTTTTACTTCTTGCCCTAAGAAGCCATCACAGCCATGCCTACTAATGGCATGGCTGTGATTGGCCAAGTGCAGCATGTGACCCAGTCTCTATTTAAGCTGAAGTCACGTAGCGCCGCGCGTCACACTGCTCTGATTAGAGTAGGGAGAGGACGCAGCTTCTGTGAGGGCGAGATTAGGCAAGAAAAAGTCAGCAAAAACACCTAATGAAGTGATCGATCTACAGCTGTGAATCATTCAACTTCTGATAGTTGCTCACTGGTTTTTAGGCTGCACAGAGCGTTTTTCTGTCACTTTGATCGGCGGCCATTTTGTGTCTTGTGGTGCACCAGCACAAGCACCACCAAGTCCATCAATCCATCAATACTTGTTTTTCTTTTGTTGCTATATCCTACATAAGGGGCTTGGCGGTGCTTATTGTCACCCCTAGAAACTCAGGATAGAAATTTATTTTATTAAGGGGTTAAATTCAATTGCCAAAGTAACAATCCCCTAAATCTGGTTTTCTACCTGTGGCTAGCCAAGTGTGATACTGTCTGCTGTCTGGCAATGGATAGATTTTTTTCTGAGGTGAGATTCAATAGCCAAAATAGCAATCCCCTTAATTTGGTGTCCCAGCAGTGGCTGGCCAAGTTTAATAGTGTACGGCAAAGGATATATTTTTTTATGGGGTGAAATTCAATTGCCAAAATATCAATACCGTAAATCTGGTGTCCCAGCAGTGGCTGGCCAAGTTCCATAGTGTCCATCAAAGGATTTATTATTTTCTGCGGTGAAATTCAGTTGCAAGAATATAAATACAGTAAAACTGTTGTTCCAGCTGTTGCAGGCTTCGTTTAAATCTGTCCGTAAAAGGGTATATTTTTTTCTGGGATGAAAATTATTTGCCAAAATAGCAATACCCTGAATCTGGTGTTCCAGCTGTTGCAGGCCTAGTTTAGATATGTCTGTAAACAGGGCATATTTTTTTCTGAGGTGAAATTTAATTGCCAAAATAGCAATACCCTGAATCTGGTGTTCCAGCTGTTGCAGGCCTAGTTTAAATATGTCCGTAAAAGGATATATTCTGTTCTGGGGTGAAATTTAAAAGCCAAAATAGCAATACCGTAAATCAGTGGTTTCAGCTGTGACTGGCCAAGTTTAATAGTGTATGGCAAAGGATATATTTTTTTCTAGGGTGAAATTTAATTGCCAAAATAGCAATACAGTAAATCTGGTGTCCCAGCATTGGCTGGACAAGTTTAATAGTGTCCTGCAAAGGATATATATTTTTTATGGGGCGAAATTCAATTGTCAAAATAGCAATACCATAAATCAGTGGTTTCAGCTGTGGCTGGCCAAGTTTAATAGTGTCTGTCAAAGGATATATTATTTTGTGTGGTGAAATTCAGTTGTAAAATATAAATATAGTAAAACTGTTGTTCCAGCTGTTGCAGGCTTCGTTTAAATTTGTCCGTAAAAGGGTATATTTTTTTTCTGGGGTGAAACTTAATTGCCAAAATAGCAATACCCTGAATCTGGTGTTCCAGCTGTTGCAGGATTAGTTTAGATCTGTCCGTAAAAGGGTATTTTTTTTTTCTGGGGTGAAATTTAATTGCCAAAATAGCAATAGCATAAATCAGTGGTTTCAGCTATGGCTGGCCAAGTTTAATAGTGTACGGTAAAGGAAATATTTTCTTCTGGGGTGAAATTCAATTGCCAAAATAGCAATCCCCTAAATCTGGTGTCCCAGCAGTGGCTGGCAAAGTATAATATTGTCCGGCAAAGGATATATTTTGTTCTGGGGTGAAATTCAATAGCCAAAATAGCAATACCGTAAATCAGTGGTTTCAGCTGTGGCTGGCCAAGTTTAATAGTGTCCGTCAAAGGATATATTATTTTGTTTGGTGAAATTCAGTTGTAAAATATAAATATAGTAAAACTGTTGTTCCAGCTGTTGCAGGCTTCGTTTAAATCTGACCGTAAAAGGGTATATTTTTTTCTGGGGTGAAACTTAACCCCTTAAGAACACGGCCCTATTTCACCTTAAGGACCAGGCCATTTTTTCAAAAATCTGACCATTGTCACTTTATGTGGTGATAACTTTAAAACGCTTTTTCTTATCCAGGCCATTCTGAGATTATTTTTTCGTCACATATTGTACTTCATGACACTGGTAAAATGAAGTCGAAAAATTTAATTTTTATTTATAAAAAAATACCAAATTTACCAAAATTTAAAAAAATTTGCAATTTTCCAAGTTTCAATTACTCTACTTCTATAATACATAGTAATACTGCCAAAAAAAGTTATTGATTTACATTCCCCATATGTCTACTTCATGTATCGATCATTTTGGGAATGCCATTAACCCTTTAGGTTTTCCACAAGAGTTAATGGCAAATGGAGATATTTTTTTGTAAAATTTTCCATTTTAATCCATTTTTTCCAGTAACAAAGCAAGGGTTAATAGCCAAACAAAACTTAATATTTATTCCCCCGATTCTTCAGTTTGCACGAACACCAAATATGTGGTCGTAAACTGCTGTATGGCCATATGGTTTTTATGACCAAATGGTTTTTGGAAGGCAGATTTTGCTGGACTGGATTTTTGACACCATGTCCCATTTGAAGCCCCCCGATGCACCCCTAGAAGTCACAGACCGCGGGGATCAGAGATCGCACAAAGCGCTGCAAACCGCAGGTCTGAATTGACCTGCGGTTTGCAGCGATCGCCCATATAGGGGGGTCACAGGACCCCCCTGGGCATTGTAACAAGGTACCTGCTGAATGATTTCAGCAGGTACCTTGTTCCGATCACTGCCAGCTGAGCAGCAGTGATCGGAACAACTCATGGCGTACCGGTACGTCATGTGTCCTTAAGGACTCGGGAAACATGCCGTACCGGTACGTCATGTGTCCTAAAGGGGTTAATTGCCAAAATAGCAATACCCTGAATCTGGTGTTCCAGCTGTTGCAGGATTAGCTTAGATCTGTCCGTAAAAGGGTATTTTTTTTTCTGGGGTGAAATTTAATTGCCAAAATAGCAATACCCTGAATCTGGTGTTCCAACTGTTGCAGGCCAAGTGTTAATCTGTCCGTAAAAGGGTATATTACACTCAAGGTGTATATTCAAGTGCTGAGAGGGTCATCCTCAATAACTTCACACGCTACCGTGCATCTCCCATTGTATTTCTGTCCGTTAAAGGGTGTATTACACAAAGTGTTAAAATACAATTGCTGAAGGCATAATCCTACATATTTTTTCACACGCTACTGTGCATCTCCAAGTGAAAATCAGTACATAAAAGGATACCGTTCATCCAGGGCCTAAATACTAGCCCTACAATTGATATTCCCCTAAATCAGTGGTTACTGCTGTGCCTGGATTAGTGTAATACGCTACATAAATAAATAGGCAGATAGTGTTAGGTGCCTGTAAAAAAAGGCCTGAATTTGAAATCAATACATTGGGCCAAATATTTTTTTTCTTATTGTCGTGCTTGGTGAACGGTAACAATGAGGAAAACATCTAGTAAGGGACGCGGACGCGGTCGTGGTGGTGTTAGTGTACGCTCTGGTGCTGGGAGAGGACGTGGCCATTCTGCCACAGCCACACGTCCTAGTGAACCAACTACCTCAGGTTCCAGTACCCGCCAGAATTTACAGCGATATTTGGTGGGGCCCAATGCTGTTCTAAGGATGGTAAGGCATTAGCAGGTACAGGCACTAGTCAATTGGGTGGCCGACAGTGGATCCAGCACGTTCACAACATTATCTCCCACCCAGTCTTCTGAAGAAAGCGCACAGGGGCACCTGAAAACCAAGCCCATCAGTCTGTCACATCACCCCCATGCATATCAGGGAAACTGTCTGAGCCTCAAGTTATGCAGCAGTCTCTTATGCTGTCTGAAGACTCTGCTGGCAGGGTTTCCCAAGGGAATCCACCTAGCCCTTCCCTAGTGGTGGAAGACATAGAATGCACTGATGCACAACCACTGATGTTTCCTGATGATGAGGACATGGGAATACCACCTCATCGGAGTCCGCACGTCTCTGATGATGACGAAACACAGGTGACATCTGCTGCGTCTTTTTGCATTGTGCAGACCGAACAGTAGTTCAGGGAGAAAGACTGTGTGGAAGACGATGCAGGTGAAGATGAGGTCCTAGACCCCACATGGAATGAAGGTCGTGCCATTGACTTTCATAGTTTAGAGGAAGAGGCAGTGGTGAGACCGAGCCAACCTCGTAGCAAAAGAGGGAGCAGGGGGCAAAAGCAGAACAGCCGCCTCCAAGAGAGTTCGCCTGCTACTGGCCACCGCCACCAGGGACCGAGCACCCCAAAGGCAGCTTCAAGGAGTTCCTTGGCATGGCACTTCTTTAAACAATGTGCTGACGACAAGACCCGAGTGGTTTGCACGCTGCACCATCAGAGCCTGAAGCGAAGCATTAACGTTCTGAACCTAAGCACAACCTGCATGACCAGGCATCTACATGCAAAGCATGAACTGCAGTGGAGTAAACACCTTAAAAGCAAGGAACTCACTCTGGCTCCCCCTGCTCCCTCTTCTGCTGCTGCCTCGGCCTCTTCCTCCGCCTCGGGAGGAATGTTGGCACCTGCCGCCCACCAAACAGAGGATGTGCCACCGACACCACCACCTCCGTCACCAAGCATCTCCACAATGTCACGGCAGCTTTCAGCTCTCCATCTCACAAACCTTGGAGAAAAAGCGTAAACTACTGGCCTTTGAAATGCTGTCATTCAGGCTGGTGGACACAGACAGCTTCAAACAGCTGATGGCCATGTCTGTCCCAAAGTATGTTGTTCCCAGCCGCCACTACTTCTCCAAGACAACAGTGCCTTCCCTGCACAACCAAGTATCCGATAAAATCAAGTGTGCACTGCGCAACGCCATCTGTGGCAAGGTCCACCTAACCACAGATACGTGGACCAGTAAGCACGGCCAGGGACGCTATATCTCCCTAACTGCACACTGGGTAAATGTAGTGGCGGCTGGGCCCCAGGCGGAGAGTTCTTTGGCGCACGTCCTTCCGCCGCCAAGTATCGCAGGGCATCATTCTTTGCCTCCTGTTGCCTCCTCCTCCTACTCGGCTTCCTCCTCCTCTGCTTCCACCAGCTCATCCAGTCAGCCACACACCTTCACCACCAACTTCAGCACAGCCCGGGGTAAACGTCAGCAGGCCATTCTGAAACTCATATGTTTGGGGGAACGGCCCCACACCGCGCAGGAGTTGTGGCGGGGTATTGAACAACAGACCAACGAGTGGTTTCTGCCTGTGGGCCTCAAGCCCGGCCTGGTGATGTGCGATAATGTCAGAGCTGCTGCATAAAGTGAGGGCCGTCTGTGCGCGCTTCCGGCGTTCACATCCTGCCGCTGCTCGACTGCCGCCGCCGCTGCTTCGGGCTTCCCGCTCACCGCCTCATATGCGACGTGCCCACCAGGTGGAACTCCACCTTGCACATGCTGGAGAGACTGTGCGAGCAGCAGCAGCCCATAGTGGAGTTTCAGCTGCAGCATGCACGTGTCAGTCGCACTGCGGAAAAGCACCACTTCACCACCAATGATTGGGCCTCCATGCGAGACCTGTGTGCCCTGTTGCGCTGTTTCACACCGTTATCAGCGTTACAATAACACTTCTATTTCTCTTTGAGAAACACTTAGGGCGATGATGGAAGAGGAGTTGGCCCAGGAGGAGGAGGAGGAGGATGAGGGGTCATTTTTAGCACTTTCAGGCCAGTCTGTTAGAAGTGGCTCAGAGGGAGGTTTTTTGCAACAGCAGAGGCCAGGTACAAATGTGGCCAGCAAGGGCCCACTACTGAAGGATGACGAGGATGAGGAGGAGGTGGAGGAGGATGAGGATGAAGCAGGTTCACAGCGGGGTGGCACCCGACACAGCTCAGGCCCATCACTGGTGCGTGGCTGGGGAGATACGGAGGACGATGACGATACGCCTCCCACAGAGGACAGCTTGTCCTTACCTCTAGGGAGCCTGGCACACATTAACGACTACATGCTGCAGTGCCTGCACAACAACAGCAGATTTTCCTTTTCATTTTAACGTGTGCGGACTACTGGGTTGCCACCCTGCTGGATCTTCGGTACAAAGACAATGTGCCCACTAGAGATGAGCGAACACCTGGAAGATTGGGTTCGGGAAGTTCGGCTGAACTTCCCGAAAATGTTCGGGTTCGGGATCCGAACTCGACCCGAACTTTATCCCGAAACCGAACCCCATTGAAGTCAATGGGGACCCGAACTTTTTTGGCACTAAAAAGCTGTAAAATAGTCCAGGAACGTGCTAGAGGGCTGCCAAAGGCAGCAAAATGTAGGTGAATCCCCTGCAAACAAATGTAGATAGGGAAATTAATTAAAATAAAATAAAATAAATAAAATTTAACCAATATCAATTGGAGAGAGGTCCCACTGCAAGGAATCATGCGTCATATCACCCACCACTGGAGAAGGCCACTTTCAGATATTTTGGCACAAGCACCCAGACCGAGGATGCACGTCCCACAGCAAGGAATCATGCGTCATTTTACCCACCAATGGAGAACGCCACTTTCAGTTATTTATGCCACACCAACCAGACAGAGGAGAGAGGTCTCACAGCAAGGAATCATGCGTCATATCACCCACCACCGTAGAAGGCCACTTTCAGTTATTTCGGCCCCAGCACCCAGACCGAGGAGAGAGGTCCCACAGCAAGGAATCATGCGTCATATCACCCACGACTGGGGAATTCCACATTCAGTTACTTCGGCCCAGCACCCAGACAGAGGAGAGAGGTCCCACAGCAAGGAATCATGCGTCATATCACCCACCACCGGAGAAGGCAACTTTCAGTTATTTCGGCCACAGCACACAGACCGAGGATATAGGTCTCACAGCAAGGAATCATGCGTCATATCACCCACCACTGGAGAAGGCCACTTTCAGATATTTCGGCACCAGCACCCAGACCGAGGATGCACGTCCCACAGCAAGGAATCATGCGTCATATCGGCCACCACTGGAGAAGGCCACTTTCAGTTATTTTGGGCCCAGCACCCAGACAGAGGAGAGAGGTCCAACAGCAAGGAATCATGCGTCATATCACACACCACTGGAGAAGGCCACTTTCAGTTATTTCGGCCCCAGCACCCAAACAGAGGAGAGCGGTCCCACAGCAAGGAATCATGCGTCATATCACCCACCACTGGAGAAGGCCACTTTCAGTTATTTTGGCCAGGCACACAGACCGAGGAGAGAGGTCCCACAGCAAGAAATCATGCGTCATATCACCCACCACTAGAGAAGGCCACTTTCAGATATTTCGGCCTCAGCACCCAGACTGAGGATACAGGTCCCACAGCAAGGAATCATGCGTCATATCACCCACCACTGGAGAAGGCCACTTTCAGTTATTTCGGCCCCAGCACCCAGACAGAGGAGAGAGGTCCCACAGCAAGAAATCATGCATCATATCACCCACCACTGGAGAAGGCCACTTTCAGTTATTTCAGCCCAGCACCCAGACAGAGGAGAGAGGTCCCACAGCAAGGAATCATGCGTCATATCACCGACCACTGGAGAAGGCCACTTTCAGTTATTTCTGCCAAGCACCCAGACAGAGGAGAGAGGTCCCACAGCAAGGAATCATGCGTCATATCACCCACCACCGGGGAAGGCCACTTTCAGTTATTTCGGCCCCAGCACCCAGACCGACGATATAGGTCTCACAGCAAGGAATCATGCGTCATATCACCCACCACTGGAGAAGGCCACTTTCAGTTATTTCGGCCCCAGCACCCAGACCGAGGATACAGGTCCCACAGCAAGGAATCATGCGTCATAAGACCCACCACTGGAGAAGGCTACTTTCAGTTATTTCCTATCCAGCACCCAGACAGAGGAGAGCGGTCCCACAGCAAGGAATCATGCATCATTTCACCCACCACTGGAGAAGGCCACTTTCAGTTATTTATGCCCCACCAACCAGACAGAGGAGAGAGGTCCCACAGCAAGGAATCATGTATCATATCACCCACCACCGGAGAAGGCCACTTTCAGTTATTTGGCCCCAGCACCCAGACAGAGGAGAGAGATCCCACAGCAAGGAATCATGCGTCATATCACCCACCACCGGAGAAGGCCACTTTCAGTTATTTCGGCCCCAGCACCCAGACAGAGAGAGGTCCCACAGCAAGGAAACATGCGTCATATCAACCACCACTGGAGAAGGCCACTTTTATTTATTTAGGCCAGGCACGCAGACCGAGGAGAGAGGTCCCACAGCAAGGAATCATGCGTCATATCACCCACTACTGGGGAAGGCCACTTTCAGTTACTTCGGCCCAGCACCCAGCCAGAGGGGAGAGGTCCCACAGTAAGGAATCATGCGTCATATCACCCACCACTGGAGAAGGCCACTTTCAGTTATTTCGGCTCAGCACCCAGACAGAGGAGAGAGGTCCCACAGCAAGGAATCATGCGTCATATCACCCACCACTGGAGAAGGCCACTTTCAGTTATTTCGGCCCCAGGCACCCAAACAGAGGAGAGAGGTCCCACAGCAAGGAATCATACGTCATATCACCCACCACTGGAGAAGGCCACTTTCAGTTATTTAGTCCAGGCTCCCAAACCGAGGAGAGAGGTCCCACAGCAAGGAATCATGCGTCATATCACCCACCACTCGAGAAGGCCACTTTCAGTCATTTCGGCCCAGCACCCAGACAGAGGAGAGAGGTCCCACAGCAACGAATCATGCGTCATATCACCCACCAACAGAGAAGGCCACTTTCAGTTATTTCGGCCCCAGCACCCAGACAGAGGAGAGAGGTCCCACATCAAGGAATCATGCGTCATATCACCCACCACTGGAGAAGGCCACTTTCAGTTATTTCGGCCCCAGCACCCAGACAGAGGAGAGAGGTCCCACAGCAAGGATTCATGTGTCATATCACCCACCACCGGAGAAGGCTACTTTCAGTTATTTAGGCCCCACCACCCAAACAGAGGAGAGGTTCATTCAACTTTGGGTTGCACCGCAAGATCATGGTAAAGTAAAAAAAATGAGGATTCAATAAAGAAGTGCCCCGGAGTACAAGAATACATGGTTGAGGGGGAGTCAGTTATAAATGTCTATTCTGCACAAGGGATGGACAGGTCCTGTGGGATCCATGCCTGGTTCATTTTTATGAACGTCAGCTTGTCCACATTGGCTGTGGACAGGCGGCTGCGTTTGTCATCAATGACGCCCCCTGCCTTGCTGAATACACGTTCAGACAAAATGCTGGCCGCCGGGCAGGCCAGCACCTATAAGGCATAAAATGCTAACTTCGGCCACGTGGACAATTTGGAGACCCAGAAGTTGAATGGGGCCGAACCATCAGTCAGTACGTGGAGGTGTGTGCAGACGTAATGTTCAACCATGTTAGTGAAATGCTGCCTCCTGCTAGCACGTTCCGTATCAGGTGGTGGTGCAGTTAGCTGTGGCGTGGAGACAAAACTTTTCCACATTTCTGTCATGCTAACCCTGCCCTCAGAGGAGCTGGCCATCACACAGCTACGTTGGCGACCTCTTGCTCCTCCTCTGCCTTCGCCTTGGGCTTCCACCGGTTCCCCTGTGACATTTGGGAATGCTCTCAGGAGCGCATCTACCAGCGTGCGCTTGTACTCACGCATCTTTCTATCACGCTCCAGTGCAGGAAGTAAGGTGGGCACATTGTCTTTGTACCGGGGATCCAGCAGGGTAGCAACCCAGTAGTCCGCACACGTTAAAATGTGGCCAACTCTGCTGTCGTTGCGCAGGCTCTGCAGCATGTAGTCGCTTATGTGTGCCAGGCTCCCCAGAGGTATGGACAAGCTGTCCTCTATGTGAGGCGTATCGTCATCGTCCTCCGTATCCCCCCAGCCACGCACCAGTGATGGGCCTGAGCTGTGTCGGATGCCACCCCGCTGTGAACCTGCGCTTCATCCTCATCCTCCTCCACCTTCATCTCATCCTCCTCGTCCTCCAGTAGTGGTCCCTGGCTGGCCACATTTCTACCTGGCCTCTGCTGTTGCAAAAAACCTCCCTCTGAGCCACTTCTAACAGACTGGCCTGAAAGTGCTAAAAATGACCCCTCATCCTCCCCCTCCTCCTGGGCCACCTCCTCTTCCATCATCACCCTAAGCGTTTTCTCAAGGAGACATAGAAGTGGTATTGTAACGCTGATAACGGTGTCATCGCCACTGGCCATGTTGGTGGAGTACTCGAAACGGCGCAACAGGGCACACAGGTCTCGCATGGAGGCCCAATCATTGGTGGTGAAGTGGTGCTGTTCCGCAGTGCGACTGACGTGTACGTGCTGCAGCTGAAACTCCACTATGGCCTGCTGCTGCTCGCACAGTCTCTCCAGCATGTGCAAGGTGGAGTTCCACCTGGTGGGCAAGTCGCATATGAGGCGGTGAGCGGGAAGGCCGAAGTTCCGCTGTAGCGCAGACAGGCGAGCAGCGGCAGGATGTGAACGCCGAAAGCGCGCACAGATGGCCCTCACTTTATGCAGCAGCTCTGACATGTCGGGGTAGTTGTGAATGAACGTCTGCACCACCTAATTCAGCACATGCGCCAGGTAAGGGATGTGTGTCAAACCGGCTAGTTCCAGAGCTGCAACGAGATTTTACCCATTATGGCACACCACCAGGCCAGGCTTGAGGCCCACCGGCAGAAACCACTCGTCGGTCTGTTGTTCAATACCCCGCCACAACTCCTGCGCGGTGTGGGACCTGTCTCCCCCAAACATATGAGTTTCAGAATGGCCTGCTGCCGTTTACCCCGGGCTGTGCTGAAGTTGGTGGTGAAAGTGTGTGGCTGACTGGATGAGCTGGTGGAAGCAGAGGAGGAGGAAGCCGAGTAGGAGGAGGAGGCTACAGGAGGCAAAGAATGATGCCCTGCGATCCTTGGCGGCGGAAGGACGTGCGCCAATGAACTCTCCGCCTGCGGCCCAGCCGCCACTACATTTACCCAGTCTGCAGTTAGGGAGATATAGCGTCCCTGGCCGTGCTTACTGGTCCACGTATCTGTGGTTAGGTGGACCTTGCCACAGATGGCGTTGCGCAGTGTACACTTGATTTTATCGGATACTTGGTTGTGCAGGGAAGGCACGGCTGTCTTGGAGAAGTAGTGGCGGCTGGGAACAACATACTGTGGGACAGCCATGGACATCAGCTGTTTGAAGCTGTCTGTGTCCACCAGCCTGAATGACAGCATTTCAAAGGCAGTAGTTTAGAAAAGCTGGCATTCAGGCCAAGGGCTCGAGGGTGGCTAGGTGGGAATTTACGCTTTCTCTCCAAGGTTTGTGAGATGGAGAGCTGAACGCTGCCGTGTGACATGGTGGAGATGCTTGGTGACACAGGTGGTGTTGTCGGTGGCACATCCTATGTTTGGTGGGCGGCAGGTGCCAACATTCCTCCCGAGGCGGAGGAAGAGGCTGAGGCAGCAGCAGAAGAGGGAGCAGGGGGAGCCAGAGTGAGTTCCTTGCTTTTAAGGTGTTTACTCCTCTGCAGTTCATGCTTTGCATGTAGATGCCTAGTCATGCAGGTTGTGCTAAGGTTCAGAACGTTAATGCCTCGCTTTAGGCTCTGATGGCACAGCGTGCAAACCACTCGGGTCTTGTCGTCAGCATATTGTTTAAAGAAGTGCCATGCCAGGGAACTCCTTGAAGCTGCCTTTGGGGTGCTCGGTCCCTGGTGGTCGTGGCCAGTAGCAGGCGAACTCTCTTGGAGGCGGCTGTTCTGCATTTGACCCCTGCTCCCTCTTTTGCTACGCTGTTAGCTTGGTCTTACCACTGCCTCTTCCTCTGAACTATGAAAGTCAGTGGCACGACCTTCATTCCATGTGGGGTCTAGGACCTCATCATCCCCTGCATCGTCTTCCACACAGTCTTCCTCCCTGACCTCTTGTTCGGAAAAGACGCAGCAGTTGGCACCTGTGTTTCGTCATCGTCAGAGACGTGCGGACTCCGATGAGGTGGTATTCCCATGTCCTCATCATCAGGAAACATCAGTGGTTGTGCATCAGTGCATTCTATGTCTTCCACCACTGGGGAAGGGCTAGGTGGATTCCCTTGGGAAACCCTGCCAGCAGAGTCTTCAAAAAGCATAAGAGACTGCTGCATAACTTGAGGCTCAGACAGTTTCCCTGATATGCATGGGGGTGATGTGACAGACTGATGGGCTTGGTTTTCAGGCGCCACCTGTGCACTTTCTGCAGAAGACTGGGTGGGAGATAATGTTGTGAACGTGCTGGATCCACTGTCGGCCACCCAATTGACTAGCGCCTGTACCTGCTCAGACCTTACCATCCTTAGAACGGCATTGGGCCCCTCCAAATATTGCTGTAAATTCTGGCGGGTACTGGAAACAGAGGTAGTTGGTTCACTAGGAGGTGTGGCTGTGGCAGAATGGCCACGTCCTCTCCCAGCACAAGAGCGTACACTAACACCACCACGTCCGCGTCCCTTACTAGATGTTTTCCTCATTGTTACCGTTCACCAAGCACCACAATAAGAAAAAAAATATTTGGCCCAATATATTGAATTCAAATTCAGGCCATTTTTTACAGGCACCTAACACTATCTGCCTATTTATTTATGCAGCGTATTACACTAATCCAGGCACAGCAGTAACCAATGATTTAGGGGAATATCTCTTTTAAGGCTAGTATTTACGCCCTGGATGAAAGGTATCCTTTTATGGACAGATTTACAATTGGCTTCCAACAGCTCGAACACCAGATTCAGGGTATTGCTATTTTGGCAATTGAATTTCACCCCAGATCAAAATATATGTTTTGGCGGACACTATGAATCTTGGCCTGCAACAGCTGGGACACCAGATTCAGGGTATTTCTATTTTGGCAATTGAATTTAACCCCAGAACAAAATATATGTTTTTGCGGACACTATGAATCTTGGCCTGCAACAGATGGGACACCAGATTCAGGGTATTGCTATTTTGGCAATTGAATTTCACCTCAGAACAAATTATATGTTTTGGCGGACACTATGAATCTTGGCCTCCTGCCACAGTTGGGACACCAGATTCAGGGTATTGCTATTTTGGCAATTGAATTTCACCTCAGAACAAATTATATGTTTTGGCGGACACTATGAATCTTGGCCTGCTACAGTTGGGTCACCAGATTCAGGGTATTGCTAATTTGGCAATTGAATTTCACCCCAGAACAAAATATATGTTTTGGCGGAAACTATTATACTTTGCCAGCCACTGCTGAAACCACTGATTTATGGTATTGCTATTTTGGCAATTGAATTTCACCCCAGAACAAAATATATGTTTTTGCGAACACTATGAATCTTGGTCTGCAACAGCTGGGACCCCAGATTCAGGGTATTGCTATTTTGGCAATTGAATTTCACCCCAGAACAAAATATATGTTTTTGCGAACACTATGAATCTTGGTCTGCAACAGCTGGGACACCAGATTCAGGGTATTGCTATTTTGGCAATTGAATTTCACCCCAGAACAAAATATATGTTTTGGCGGACATTATTATACTTTGCCAGCCACAGCTGAAACCACTGATTTATGGTATTGCTTTTTTGGCAATTGAATTTCACCACATAAAATAATCTATCATTTGCCAGACAGCAGACAGTATTATACTTGTCTAGCCAAGGCTGGAACACCAGATTTAGGGGATTGGTATTTGGGCAATTGTATTTAACCCCTTAATAAAATATAGAAATTGCTATCCTGAGTTTCTAGGGGTGACAATTAGCACAGCCAAGCCCCTGATGTAGGATATAGCAAAAAAAAAACTAGTATTGATGGATTGATGGACTTGGTGGCAGCTTCTTCTGGCGCACCACAAGTCACAAAATGGCCGCCGATCACCCCAGAAAATAAGTGACAGAAAAACGCTCTGTGCAACCTAAAAACCAGTGAGCAAGTAAATAGCAGAAGTTCAATCATTCACAGCTGTAGATCGATCACTTAATTACGTGCTGTTGCTGACTTTTCCCTGCCTAATCTCGCCCTCACAGAAGCTGCGTCCTCTCCCTACACTAATCAGAGCAGTGTGACGTGCGGCGCTACGTGACTCCAGCTTAAATAGAGGCTGGGTCACATGCTGCACTTGGCCAATCACAGCCATGCCATTAGTAGGCATGGCTGTGATGGGCTCTTAGTGCAAGAAGTAAAACGCTAGCTGATTGGCTGCTGTGCAGCCCTTCAGAAAGCGGGAAGTAATCGCCGAACAACGAACCCGAACCCAAACTTTTTTGAAAATGTCCGGGTTCGGGTCCGTGTCCCGGACACCCCAAAATTCGGTACGAACCCGAACTATGCTCGAACTGTTCGCTCAACACTAGTGCCCACCTTACTTTCTGCACTGGAGCGTGAAAGGAAGATGCCCGAGTACAAGCGCACGCTGGTAGACCCGCTCCTGAGAGCATTCCCAAATGTCACAGGGGAACAGGTTGAAGCCCAAGGCGAAGGCAGAGGAGGAGCAAGAGTTCCCCAACGCAGCTGTGTCATGGCCAGCTCCTCTGAGGGCAGGGTTAGCATGGCAGAAATGTGGAAAAGTTTTGTCTCCACGCCACAGCTAACTGCACCACCACCTGATACGGAACATATTAGCAAGAGGCAGCATTTCACTAACATGTTTGAACAGTACGTCTGCACACCCCCTTCGTACTGACTGATGGTTCGGCCCCATTCTGCTTCTGGGTCTCCAATTGTCCGCAGCCGCCTGTCCACAGCCAACGTGGACAAGCTGACGTTCATAAAAATGAACCAGGCATGGATCCCACAGGACCTGTCCCTCCCTTGTGCATAATAGACATTTATAACTGCCTCCCCCTCAACCATGTATTCTTGTACTCCGGGGCACTTCTTTATTGAATCCTCATTTTTTTAACATTACCATGATCTTGCGGTGCAACCCAAAGTTGAATGAACCTCTCCTCAATCTGTGCGTCGGGGCCTAAATAACTGAAAGTGGCCTGTTACAATGGTGGGTGATATGATGCATGATTCCTTGCTGTGGGACCTCTCTCCTCTGTCTTGGTGCTGGGCCCGAAATAACTGAAAGTGGCCTTCTCCAGTGGTGGGTGACATGACGCCTGATTCTCTGCTGTGTGACCTCTCTCTTCTGTCTGGGTGCTGGGGCCTAAATAACTGAAAGTGGCCTTCTCCAGTGATGGGTGATATGACGCCTTTTTCCTTGCTGTGGGACCTCTCTCTTCTGTCTGGGTGCTGGGGACTAAATAACTGAAAGTGGCCTTCTCCAGTTGTGGGTGACATGACGCATGATTCCTTGCTGTAAGACCTGTATCCTCTGTCTGGGTGCTGGGGCCTAAATAACTGAAAGTGGCCTTCTCCAGTGGTGGGTAACATGACGCCTGATTCTCTGCTGTGGGACCTCTTTCGCTCCGTCTGGGTGCTGGGGCCTAAATAACTGAAAGTGGCCTTCTCCAGTGGTGGGTGATATAACGTTGTATTCCTTGCTGTGGGACCTCTCTCCTCTTTCTGGGTGCTGGGGCCTAAATATCTGAAAGTGGCCTTCTCCAGTGGTGGGTGATAGGACGCCTGATTCTCTGCTGTGGGACCTTTCTCCTCTGTCTGGGTGCTGGGGCCTAAATAACTCAAAGTGGCCTTCTCCAGTGGTGGGTGATATGACGCCTTATTCCTTGCTGTGGGACCTCTCTCCTCTGTCTGGGTGCTGGGGCCGAAATAACAGAAAGTGACCTTCTACATTGGTAGGTGACTTGATGCCTTATTCTCTGCTATGGGACCTCTCTCCAATTGATATTGGTTAATTTTTATTTATTTTATTTTAATTCATTTCCCTATACACATTTGTTTGTAGCGGATTTACCTACATTTTGCTGCCTTTTGCGGCCCTCTAGCCCTTTCCTGGACTATTTTACAGCCTTTTTAGTGCCCAAAAGTTCGGGTCCCCATTGACTTCAATGGGGTTCGTTCGGGATGAAGTTCGGATCGCGAACCCAAACATTTTCGGGAAGTTCGGCCGAACTTCTCGAACCCGAACATCCAGGTGTTCGCTCAACTCTATTGACAAATAGTTAAGGCTGATTTATCTCTCCATGCAACGAGCCGATTGCCCCTCCCTCCCTCCCCTCTTTTTTCTATTCATCATCAGGCACCATTCTGTGGGGTATGCCCCCTTTCTTGGCATACCCACGCACGTGGCTCCCGGCACACCTCAGCCACTATGGTCCGGGTTAGGGGCTCCACGCTCCGGTCTCCTAGCCCTGACCACAAATATAAATATACACATCTTTCACTTTTTATTCTACAAGAAAAGAGTTTATCTTAACATTGGTTCTTTTCTTGAACAGAACAAGTTCTTATTTAGAAGTGAGTTAAGAGATAGCTAGTTACAGAGGAAACACACATGAGGATTGGTTAGTACACTTGTTTGTTTATACCAGGCATGCCCAACCTGCGGTCCTCCAGCTGTTGTAAAACTACAACTTCCACAATGCCCTGCTTTATACTGATAGCTGTAGGCTGTTCAGGCATGCTGGGAGTTGTAGTTTTGCAACAGCTGGAGGGCCGCAGGTTGAGCATGCCTGGTTTATACAATACCGATAATGGGTTTCCGTCTTTAGCTGGAACTTTGATATCTCTTCATCTCTCTTCATGCAACTCCTCCTATTTTGCGAAGTCGCTAGGACGACAAACACCTAATTGATTAATATGCACCCATTTTTCTACAAACTCATCCCCCTTTGGAATTTTGATCTTGTAGACCACAGGTGACAATTTGTCAGTGACTATGTATGGTCCTTTCCAGGAAGGCAAAAATTTCCTTTCCTTCACCTGATCCTGGACAAATGCAAAAGCATGCTGAAGGTGCTTCTGTGGATTCTCCACAGTGAATACGATCAGATCCAGAACCTGTGGGAAACAACTATATAACAATATAGCTGTTAGTGATCCTTTGTCACGTGAACCCCTAATCGGCCCAATAAATTCCTCCTGGAAAGAGAAATCAACAAAATATCAGCCTTCAATCTGAAATAAATCACATAGGAAGTTAGGGTGTTTATTCATTTTACTCTTTCTGAGGATTTGATCTCTCTGCAGCATCATGACCTCTGAAGATATCTTCACATTTCTTCTGCATGGAGTAGTGATGAGCGGCAGGGGCAATATTCAAATTTGCGATATTTCGCGAATATTTGTGCGAATATTCGCCATATATTTGCAAATTCGCTAATTCCTGATCTTCAGGCATTATTTTCTTGATTGCGAAAATTCGCATAAAAATTTACATTGACTGGTATTTTTTTTTTAAAAAATGAATATTCGCGATTACGAATATATTTTGAGATATTCTATATATTCGCGAATTCTCAAAGTGCCGATATTTGCTATTAAAATTCGCAATTCGAATAGTTTCGTGATCATCACTAGCACGGAGCAGGAGTAGTAGAAGCAGCCCCCATCTTTGGGGAAAACTGGACTATATCGCAATTTACAGAAGGCTCACAGATAGACGCTGAAACAATGAGATCACTTATTGGAGAAGAGATATTTATGCAGTGTAAGAGGGTGCAAGGTGTCATATTCGATGGCAGGTACGTGTCACCGAGGTTGCTGGCCTCGGTGAGGTAAGAGCCGGGTTTTTTTGGTCTGCAGCAGCTAGTGCTGCTGGACACTGTTACTTAGTTTGGCTGCAAAGCTAATCCGGGCCGGCTCTTACTGGGAGTAGGCAAAGAGTTGGGTGGGTGCCTACTCCCCACGGTCCAGGCCGGACTTTATCCGGGCCTTTAAAAGGCAGCCTCCTTAGCAGCTGAGTGTGGTGATTATCCTGGAGCCTGATAACAGGGCTGTGGAGTTCTCTGTCCTGGAGGAAAGAGCTCAGCAAGGAGGTGGCTTTTGTTCCTGGCTACCTGAAGGTGGATTCTCCTGCGGCTGGGCCGACAGCCTGGTGCGAACCTGCACCTACACCTCCCAGGTGACTGAACCTGTGTTGGCCTGTTTTGTTTTGCCTCCTTGTTTCTGACATGTGTGAATTACCACCAAAAGACTGTTTGCTGTTTATTTTTGTGTCAGTGTGAATAAAACACTGTTTATTGCACATCCTGGACTCTTTGTTTTGCCTCGGTACTGCACCCGCACCGCTGTCTACCAGAGCGACTCCCCACATTTGGTGGAGGATGCGGGCATGCGCAGTGAGGCTGGCGGGAACGCCGAAGTTTTTGCTAAAGTGCATGGAATATATTAAGCCAGCAAAGTTGCAAGCAGGAATTTCTGGCAACATGGAGGCTGCTGTGAAGGCTCTCATAGAGGCTAACGTGCAGCAGCGGGAGACCAACCAGCTACTGCTACAACATGTGATGGCGTTACAGGCGGCAGGAGCGTCCCACCACGTCCATGATGCCCGGAAGCGGTCCGTGCGGCGATCCCAAAAATGACCCCCGCAGACGGCGTTGAGACATACCTGGCGGTCTTTGAGAAGGTCGCCGTGAGGAAAAAGTTACCCGTGACCAGTGGGCTGAGGTGGTCGCTCCGTTCCTGGCTTCCGGACCCCAGCAGGTGTTTTTCGACTTGTCGGACGACCAAGCGGCAGATTATGACACCGTGAAAGGAGAGATCCTAGCCAGACTGGGGGTGAACGTGCTGGTCAGCGCTCAAAGAGTCCACCAGTGGGACTTTAAAGCGACTGATCCCGCTAGGCCGCAGTACTACGACCTGCTGCACAGGCTGCAAAAGTGGCTGCAGCCCGATCTACTAAGTCCCACTGCCATGCTGGATCGACTGTTGGCGGACATCTTTTGGAGGGCCCTGCCTTATCCCCTCCAGCACTGGATCGGCCAGGTATCGCCCACCAATGCCCTGGAGATGGTCGACCTGGTGGAGCGTTACGAGGCCACCAGAAACCTGCAGGGAGTCTTGCTGGGAAGGGGTCAGTCAAACCCGGAGGCCTCTGCCCCAGTTCCGACGTCCGGCGACAGAGCGGCCTGCACGGAATATACCCCCTGCGAGTCCGCCTCCGTGGTATGCTGGAGGTGTCAGGAGCCAGGCCACATCAGGGCCGACTGTCCGCATCGGGATGAGCCGATGGAGGTGAACTACGGGAGTCGCCACTCCTTGTGCGCCCGGAGACTGTGTGCGACCGGCACCCCGAGACAATAGACAATCGTCATCTGTGCCGGGTGCAGGTCGGGGATAACCTGGCAGTGGCGCTGTTGGACTCAGGGAGCCTGGTAACCCTGATAAGTGCTGCCCTGGTACAGCCCACCCAGTATACGGGCCGGAAAGTGGGTGTGGTGTGCATTCACGGAGACTTAAAGGACTATCCCACTGCTGTAATGTCTCTGTCCACGGCCGGCACCTGGACTTGTGAAGTGGCGATCTCCACAAAGCTACCCTATGAACTGATAATTGGGAGAGACTTCCCTGGTTTTCCGTCACTGTGGCCTGAGGTGAAAGTGTCTAATAGCCCTGAGACAGGGGTAACCCTAGCAGAGTGGCCTGATACCACTGGAAGGCCAGAACCCTGGGAGCCCGAGTCTGAAGGGCCAGCGGTAGGGGTGACCACTGCTGCAGCGGTAGTGGGGAGACAACCCCACTGAGTGTAATGGTGGGAGACACGGAGGACTTGCCACCGGGACCTGAGTTGGCAGACCTCAATGTCTCCGGGGAAAATTTTGGGACCGCACAACACCGGGACCAAACCCTAACCAGGGCCTGGGAGAATGTGCTGGAAATTGATGGTAAACCCCAGAAACCAGGGGCTGAATTAATGTTCCCACGATTTATTGTTCTGCAGGATATGTTGTATCGGGTGAACCAAATCCGAGGTGAACCTGTTGAACAGTTGGTGGTGCCCACAGCGTATCGCAAGCTTGTCATGGAGCTTGCCCACCAACATGTTCTTAGGGGACACCTGGGGTGGCAGAAAACCCAGGACCGCATTCTGCAGCGGTTTTATTGGCCCAGTGTGTTCAAGGAGGTAGAAAATTATTGTAAGTCCTGTCCAACCTGTCAGATAACTAGCCCCCAGCCACATTTCCGTAGTCCTCTGGTACCTCTGCCAATTATTGAAGTACCGTTTGAGCGAATCGCTATGGATTTAATTGGGCCTGTACCAAAGTCTGCCAGGGGCCACCAACACATTCTGGTAGTTCTCGACTATGCCACTCGGTATCCGGAGGCGGTGCCTCTGCGACATACCTCAGCTAAGCTCATTGCCAAAGAGTTATTGGAGATGTTTTCCCGTGTGGGCCTGCCAAAAGAGGTTCTGACAGACCAAGGGACCCCTTTTATGTCCAAAGTAATGAGGGAACTGTGTAAATTGTTGCGTATAAAGCAGTTACGGACGTCCGTTTACCATCCGCAAACAGACGGTCTTGTGGAAGGTTTAACCAAACTCTAAAAAATATGTTAAAGAGGGTGGTGTCTAGAGATGGGAAGGACTGGGATCTGCTTCTGCCCTATCTCATGTTCGCAGTGCGAGAGGTGCCCCAGGCCTCTACTGGGTTCTCGCCCTTCGAACTGCTTTATGGCAGACACCCTCGGGGCCTGTTGGATATCGCCAAGGAAGCATGGGAACAACAGCCTGTCCCCCACAAAAGTGTCATTGAGTATGTCGCCCAGATGCAGGAACGGATGGAAAGGGTGTTGCCTTTGGTCCGGGAGCATATGGAGGCAGCGCAACAGGCCCAGAGTAGGGTGTACAATCGTCAGGCTCGAGTGCGGGACTTCAATCCGGGAGATCGGGTTTTGGTTCTGGTACCCACCCTTGACAGCAAATTCCTAGCTAGGTGGCAGGGCCCCTATGAGGTGATCGAGAAGGTAGGGAAGTAAATTACAAAGTACACCAGCCAGGGCGGCGCAAGCCGAGCAGGTGTACCACGTGAATTTACTTAAGCCGTGGAAAGATAGGGACGCGGCCGACGACCACAGCCCCCGGCCAGGGCTACTAGAGTGAAAGGGTCCAGCCCCACAGTTCGAGGCCTGTGAAGCCGTAACCACGGTAAAAATTGCAGACAGCCTGTCTTCCAAACAAGTTCAGGAAGTCAGGGAGTTCCTCAGTCGGAACACGGATGTGTTCTCGGACCTCCCTGGCCGCACGTCTCTCATCCGACATGACATCGTCACTGAGCCTCAGGCCAAGGTCGGTTAAAACCATACCGGGTACCCGAGGCTCGGCGGCGGGCCATCGCGGAGGAAGTGCAGTTAATGTTGAAGCTCGATGTCATTGAGGAGTCGAAAAGTGAGTGGGCCAGTCCCATAGTCCTAATACCCAAGCCGGATGGGACGTTGCGGTTCTGCAACGACTTTCGCAAGTTAAATGAAGTATCCAAGTTTGTGGCGTATCCCATGCCCCGAGTAGACGAGCTTGTTGAAAATTTAGGACAAGCCCGTTATTTTACTGTGCTGGACCTCACTAAAGGGTACTGGCAGGTACCCTTAACGGAGTCGGCTAAGGAAAAACCGCGTTTGTTACCCCGCAGGGCCTGTATCACTACAAGGTGTTACCCTTTGGCCTGCATGGCGCCCCGCCACTTTCCAAGGTTAATGGACATAGTGCTGCGACCACATCGTCGGTGCGCCTCGGCCTACTTAGATGATGTAGTCATCCACAGCACCCGACTGGGAAAGCCATTTACCCAAGGTGCAGGCGGTAGTGGATGCCCTGAGGAAAGCTGGACTAACCGCCAATCCAAAAAAGTGTGCGATTGGGTTGGAAGAGACCAAATATCTGGGATATGTAATCGGGCGGGAGTCATCAAACCTCAGGTAACTAAGGTAGAGGCCATTCGTAACTGGCCCCGACCGGTCACCACCAGGCAGGTAAAGTCGTTCCTGGGGATTGTAGGATACTACATGAGGTTTGTGCCCCACTTTGCCACAATAGCAGCGCCATTGACAGACCTGTTGAAGGGACGAAAGTCTGGGAGGGTTAGCTGGAGTGAGAAGGCGGAGGAGGCTTTCGCCGCGTTGAAGTCGGCCCTGTGTGGGTCCCGGTTTTGGTGACACCCGACTTCAACAAGGAGTTTGTCGTACAGACCGGCGCCTCGGAGGTAGGCCTCGGTGCGGTACTGTCTCAGGAGGTCAACGGGGAAGAACATCCCGTTGTCTTCCTGAGCCGTAAGCTCAGTCCCGCCGAGTCCAGGTATAGTATAGTGGAGAGGGAGTGCCTGGCTATCAAGTGGGCACTCGAATCTCTCCGCTACTACCTGTTAGGGAGGAGGTTCCGTCTGGTGACCGACCATTCCCCTCTCAAGTGGATGAGTCAGGCCAAGGAGAGGAATGCTCGGGTCACCAGGTGGTTCCTATCCCTTCAAAATTTCAAATTCTCCGTGGAACACAGGGCAGGCCGCTTGCAGGGTAACGCAGATGCCCTGTCCCGCGTCCACTGCCTCACGTGTGTTCACCCCCTCAGGGTTGAACAAAGGGGGGTGTGTAAGAGGGTGCAAGGTGTCATATTCGATGGCAGGTACGTGTCACCGAGGTTGCTGGCCTCGGTGAGGTAAGAGCCGGGTTTTTGGTCTGCAGCAGCTAGTGCTGCTGGACTCTGTTACTTAGTTTGGCTGCAAAGCTAATCCGGGCCGGCTCTTACTGGGAGTAGGCAAAGAGTTGGGTGGGTGCCTACTCCCCACGGTCCAGGCCGGACTTTATCCGGGCCTTTAAAGGCAGCCTCCTTAGCAGCTGAGTGTGGTGATTATCCTGGAGCCTGATAACAGGGCTGTGGAGTTCTCTGTCCTGGAGGAAAGAGCTCAGCAAGGAGGTGGCTTTTGTTCCTGGCTACCTGAAGGTGGATTCTCCTGCGGCTGGGCCGACAGCCTGGTGCGAACCTGCACCTACACCTCCCAGGTGACTGAACCTGTGTTGGCCTGTTTTGTTTTGCCTCCTTGTTTCTGACATGTGTGAATTACCACCAAAAGACTGTTTGCTGTTTATTTTTGTGTCAGTGTGAATAAAACACTGTTTATTGCACATCCTGGACTCTTTGTTTTGCCTCGGTACTGCACCCGCACCGCTGTCTACCAGCGCGACTCCCCACATTAGGAATCAACATGATTAGACTGCAAAATAAAAAAACATGGTAGACATCCTCTCCTTGACCTTCATTTTAGGGTCGGGAGCGCTGCAAGGCAAAAAGGGGTTAGTAATCACATTAGATTCTCCCGCAACCATTTCAATAACTTTGCAGTGGCTTGGGCTCTGACCCTGCCCTGTCTGCATTATGGGGCTGAGCAAAGACCTGGAGTTTCCTCTAAAAAAAATTCAGGCTGTTTTCCTGTGGAACCTTGGGACAAATTACTCACAGCGTCACTTATCTTGGCCACTTGATCTACCAAATGATCAAGCCGACTTTTTGGTATGCGCCCGTTTTGGTCTTATTATTGGTGGGTGACCTACTCCTGGGGGGAGTAGATGGTTCAGACTTACATTCCCTCTGTTGTCTGGGCCTGTTGTTCCAGTGCCTGTATCCTTGGGGACTCCTATTGTAATAAAGATGCTAGTTAGACATTTCAGCACCAGCGTTATCCCCTCTGACCCTTTGGGGTTATGGGGCTTTGACTGTTTGGGTCCTACCTGTTGTCACTGGGTTTGGGGAACAGGTCCTGTAGACTGAGGAAACTTGTGTGGCTGCGTTTCGAATCCCAATTTGGGGTTCACTTTAGCCACACTTTGTTCTGGGGACTTTTTGTATCTCCTTTCACCTGTAGCATGACATTCACTAATATTGCATAGTGAGGTGGCAGCCGTCACCAGCCTGTCCAAGGGAGCTTCAATATCAAAATCTCTAGCTAGGCTAAGTTTGATCTGGGTTGGCATAGCATCATAGAACAGCTGTTTAAACTCTTCAGATTCTCAATTTGGGGACCTATATGCTAATCCATAAGCATTTTTAAGGATGGAAAGGAATTCCCGGGGCTTTGATTGGGCCTACATGTGAGATTATAAATGTCACGTTTTGCAGCAGTAATGGTTTGGCCCAAATTCCAAGTTAACCTCATGAGCGACATCTTGCCAGCTTTGAATCCCTATGTCCCTAAAGGAAATGAAGTAGTGGCGATATTTATCTTCAAAGGTCCATGGTAGAAACCTGATCCTGTCAGCATCAGAGTACAACTTTAAAGAATCCATAGTGGATTCATACAGTTCCAAGTGATTTGCGATTTGCAATGAACCCTTTTTAGAAAATTTAGGCACAGTGGCATTTAGAAATTTAATGATACTTGAGGAGATCTGATCATTTCCTGAACACTGAGGATTTTTCTCTCTAGAGACCACGATAGTATATGATGGTCCCCTGGGACCTCTATCCCCCTGGTGGGCCGACTCATACCTGTTCGGCAGGGAATAAGTCACATGCCTCTCCATGTCACATCACTGTCAGTACCACATACACTGCGATCGCTTCCATCGGACACACTTGGCACAGGTGATTTAACCCTAATGTCTCTCTTCAGGGGAATATATGGAGATAAACTTCTAGGGGCTTCCATGTTGCTGGCGCCTAGTAAGTCTGTTACAGTCTCGAGTGCCCGACTTAACTCTGGGTTAATGTTTCCTGTATCATCATGCCACCACTTGCAGGTGGCTTAGGGCCTTGGATGGAGTCTGCTTTAAGAGCAATTGATAACGTATCTATATGTTGGGGGTGAGCAATGGAAGGCCTGGAGATTCCTCATTATCAAATGGATCTCTTTCAGCATCGACTACAGTATGGCTTGGTTTGCCTGTCTCCTGCAGTGTGGAATAACGGAGATGTAGCTCTTGTAGGTCACTTTTTGTCTTCTGGTACGCATCACGGCTGTGATCAAGGTTGTACTTTAAGTCCTCGATCACTGCATCTGCAGATTTTAATTTTTCCTCTAACTGGAATACATTAATTTTCATTTTCATTATATAAGTATGTCTACTCTTGTGGCAACATGGGTGGCAACATGTGTAAGAGGTGTTGGTCTCTCTTGTTATCATCTTGTACGGTGTCAAAATAAGTCAGGTATTTTCTCACCATGCCACGTGGCATCCACACATCTTTACATTCTTCCTTGGCTCTTTCCTGCATCTCACTGACCCATGTAGATATATCATATATCAATTTAACCCATAAATGTACATATTCAACAATATTATGGATCAACTACTCCGGGCTAGATGGACTTTCTGCTGTAGCATGGCCACTGCCCGTGTCACTGTCTGCAGCAGTCATTTTCCTGATCGATAAGCCAATACATAGATAATAATAACAATCTAGCTAGCCAAGGAAATGTGAAACCTTTCACTATTTGCACAAATAATTAAACAGTTATCTCGATCTCGGTGGGACCTCCATTTTTGTTGCGGATATAATGCGTAAAATGCTTTATATACATAAAAAACAAAAGAAAGGATCAAAGGAAAAATATCAAAGTTATTGATCCTACTGAGGAGTGGGCGACATAATCACCTCTAAGCTCGTTGGCGAGAATCTTAATTATTTTGTGCAACTAGTAAAGAAAACAAGGTACCATTGTCTATGCAAAAATATTTGTGAGTTTATTATACATAAGTACTAAATACATATTTGATAATACAACCTGTACAATGATAGACAATGAAATGTAATACCAATCTGTACCACCAGATGGTGCTGGCACATCACAGAAAAGACAACACCAATACTTTCCAATGACCAATCAACACGAAATACAATTTTCTTTCAATTAATAATGAATATCGCCAATCAATACAATAATATGAAACAATCCAAATTAAAGAGAAGTAGGGGTATCAACCCCTTCCTATCACCTTTTAACTAATGGCGGCACTATAAATTTACCATCTCGGTAAACACTCCCCTATGACTGGGTCAGCGTCTGGCCCTGTTAACAATATGCATTGTTGTTAAAAGGATGGCCAACACTGACCAGGTGTCTAACACTACGGATCCACACAAATGGGGATCTTTGACTATATACCGGGCTAAGTAACTTATCAATACCCCCTCTACCATCCCTTCTATGATTAATATTCACAGTCTTATCAAAAGAATACACCCCTTTAGATAACAGTCTTCCAACCAAACCAGAGGGTGTGCATGTATGGTAATGGTACTGTGAGATCAAATGTAGCACCCCCAAGTCAGGGCAATGTGTGGAACTAACCTGGGGAATGCCAGTGATGGAGAGGCCGGCACGCTGCTCCTCTGGGGCACTCTCTGGGTTCTTGCGGGACACAGCCAGGTGGAATGTGAGGTGCCCTTGGTGTTGTAGTTTAACGTGCCTATGGCTAAGTCCCTGATATGTCGTGACGCCAGTGCCAGTAAACGGTGGCACACCGTATTTACAGTAGGAATAACAGAGGTGCAGACTGGTAACTTGAAAACAGAATTCAAACTTTACTGAAGACAGTGATGATACAGTAAGCAGTCTTTCCAACAGTTCCTTTTTGCAGACAATCAAAATTGCAGTGGTCTTACATCCAGCAAGGTTAAACAGAGGGTGATAATACAGGACTTGGAATTGCAGGTGAACCTTACTTTCTTCCTGACTCGTCCTGACTGGAATTGATGCTTCAAGGCCCCAATGCCCTACTTCTGGCTTATATCCTTGAATCTCCAGTTTATAGAGTACCTCCTCTTGACGTTTAGTACCTCTTGCTCTAGGGATTGCCTCCAGGTTGACTTCTGCTGAACTGGCCTAGGCCTGAGACATGTGGCCTTCACAGACTCCAGGGTCTGCACTGCACTAGCCTGCCTTGGCCTAGCTATATATATAAACTGCTCACCAGCTCCCCCAGTGGTCCAACACCCAAATGACACCCTTCAACATTGCTGCAGGCAATTACATGAAACACTTAGAAGCATAACAGAATGGTGGTAAACGGGTATCAAAGTGCCCGTATACTGCATACCCCACAACTTTAAACTGAGTACGACCTCGTACTCCACCACAGGGGTCCACCCAGCTGGATTCTTTTCCTGAAAGACAAAAGGAGAACATGCAGGCATACATAACCACAAATGAATGACATGCATAATTTATATCAGGTCCAGCTGGAAAAGGTGGAATGTGGTGACAAGGGGTGTCGTTCTCTTCCTTCAGGATAAAGAGTGGAACTGGGGCGCTGACCTGGCACAGCGAATGTTAGGGAATACCAGGATAGTCCATGACAATGAGTGAGTCCATAAAAACATATCACAGAGGCTCGCACACAGGAGTCCATCTCTGGGCACAAACTTAAATAGGATGATGCTCACACAGAGGTCCCCTGGGGGTGTATCACAGGCAAGGGCTCGCGTGGAGGAGTCCATTCTTGCGCACAAACGTCAAGCAAGGTATTTCCAGTAGTAACTGCCCGGGAGGAGACACCACCAGTATAATCAAAATCCCCTAAACGGACTGGCGGACGTCCCCTGTTCATCCGGGTGGACCTTCTCAACACAGGAGTTTCCTCCTCCCTTAGCACCGAGGTAGAAGGGAGAGGAGCAACAGGAGGGTCTCCACCAGTGAGACCCTGGTCAGGAACAACAGGAGCCGGAGGATCCTCTACAAGGAGACTGGATCCGGGACATTTTGAACCGGCTCTTCCGGAGGTGAAGGCACAGTAGGTGCTGGAGCGGGCACCAACAAATTTAACCAGGGTGTGAGGAACCAATGGAGTGGTTCAGCATCATTGACTAGATCCGCCACAGCCTGCATAGGCTCCACAGGCTGAGCAGAAAGTCCTGGCACAAGAGACTGGGGTCCGGAGTCTCCAGCAATGGGCCCCTTTGTCATGCAGAGTTTTAGGCGGTTTCTGTGAACAATTTGGGGACTCTTACCCTCTCTGGTGACCTCATAGGTATGGGTCTCAGCATTAGGGATGGCAGACACAAGATAGGGAGTTCTCTCCCATTTACTGTCCAGCTTACTGGTACGGTGATTGTTCTTCAACCACACGGTGTCCCCCACAGCCAAGGGCTCTGCATGGGCCGCCAAATCATAGTCTTTTGTTGTCGCTCCCGGGCACCTTCCATGCGCTCCTGGACAATTTCTTTGGCATTAAGCAAGCGCCTTTGATGTTCCGCTACCCAGTCAGTTTTAGGCAGGGGATTAATGTCATCCAGCACTTGTACATCCAGGGAATGATCTGCAGGCAATTTACCCTGACGCCCAAACAACAGGTAGAAAGGAGTGTATCCAGTGGAACAATGGATAGTATTATTGTACGTATACATGAGCTGTGGTAACAGGTTAGGCCAATCTCCTCTGGTCTCAGGAGGCACGGCTCTCAACATTTCAATCAGGGTCTGATTCATCTTTTCACAGAGTCCATTACCTTGTGGATGATAGGCCGTGGTCCGGACCTTTTGGCAATTGTGTAGTCGGCACAGCTCCTGGAACAGATGAGACTCAAACGCAGACCCCTGGTCGGTGAGGATCTTTTCTGGGCAGCCGTAAGGCAGGAGGAAGTGCTTCCAGAACAATTCAGCGGTCGTCTTGGCTGTCAGGTCCTTCACAGGCACTGCTACGGCAAACTTAGTGAAATGGTCAATAATAGTCATGGCATAGGCATACCCTGAGCGACTGGGTTCTAACTTTACGTGGTCAATCGCAACCAGTTCAAGAGGGGCGGTACTTATAATAGGGTGCAGCGGTGCTCTCTGATCATGATGTTCACCTCTCTTTAGGGCACAGGCTGTACATTCCCGACACCACCTCTCAATGTCCTCTCTGATTCCAACCCAGTAGAACCGCCTACGGATAGTGGCCTCAGTCTTTTGAACCCCAAAATGTCCAGACTTATCATGATACATTTCTAGAACCATACCTGCATCACGACGTGGGATGAGGATCTGGTGCACTCTGTCATTTGACACTGGATCCAGGCTTCGTCGCAGCAACAGGCCTTTTGAAGGAACAGTTGTTGACGTTGCTTCCACAATTTGAGGAGTTCTGGGTCTGCGGTCTTTCGCCGAATTCTTTCAGGGGTTCTGCCACTGATGAAGAAGTCCAGCAGTTCACCGAGAACTCTACTCTCTGATTGCAACTTAATCCACTTTTCTTCTCTGGATGCAGGCTTATCAAAGGATGGTGGGTCAGAGGTTCCACTGTTGGCAGCTTGAGCTTGGTCCTGTTGAGCAAACCTGTTATAAAATGCTGGCATCTCTACATCTTCCCAGGCATCCCGTTTGTCATCTGGTGCTATCTCAGTGGGGAGCCTTGACAGGGCATCAGCATTATCGTTTGAGCGGCCAGCCCGGTATTTTACAGTGAAGTCGTAATTAGCAAGGCGGGAGGCCCATCTCTGTTCTAAGGCCCCCAGTTTGGCGGTGTTCAGGTGGGCCAGAGGATTATTATCAGTGAAGGCAATAAATGGAGTGGCAGCCAAATAGTCTTTGAATTTTTCTGTTACCGCCCACACTAAGGCCAGAAACTCTAATTTGAAAGAGCTATAATTCTGATCATTCTTTTCAGCTCCCTTTAAGGACCGGCTGGCGTAAGCTATCACCCTTTCTTTCCCTTCTTGCACTTGAGCCAGCACTGCTCCCAGGCCTTTCTTACTGGCATCTGTGTAAAGGTGAAATGGTTTACTGTAATCTGGGTACCCCAGCACAGGAGGTTCAGTCAACTTCTTCTTTAACAACTGAAATGCAACCTCCCTTTCTTCATTCCATTCTATGGGGATAGGAGTCTTTGGGCTCTTTTTGGTTGCCCCCTCAGAAGTTCCTGAATTGGATCCGCTATTTGAGCGAAGTGGGGGATAAAGCGCCGGTAGTAGCCAGCGAAGCTAAGGAAACTCCTCACTTCCTTCACTGTAGTGGGGACCGGCCAATTTCGGACAGCAGCCAACTTATCAGGATCAGGCTGGACCCCCTCTGCACTTACAACATGTCCCAAGTATTTTACAGCAGGTTTCAGCAGGTGACATTTGGACGGTTTAATCTTGAGGCCGTATTTAATAAGGATTTCAAACACCTCAGCTAGATGCTTTAAATGGTCCTCATACGTTTTAGAGTAGATGATAACGTCATCCAGGTATAACAGCACCGTCTCAAAGTTCTTATGGCCTAGGCACCGCTCCATTAATCTTTGAAAGGTCCCGGGGGCATTACACAGTCCAAATGGCATACAATTAAACTCAAACAGGCCCATAGGGGTGGTGAAAGCAGTCTTTTCCCTATCTTCAGGGGCCATGGGCACTTGCCAATATCCGCTGGTTAAATCTAAGGTGGAGAAGTAGGCGGAGGAGCCTAGAGCAGTTAGAGACTCCTCAATACGCGGCAATGGGTAAGCATCTTTGTGAGTGATCTGATTTATCTTTCTATAGTCTACACAAAACCGGATGCCACCATCTTTCTTTTTACTAAAACCAGGGGGCAGCCCAGGGACTACGACTGTCCCGGATTACGTTTGAGTCTTTCATTTCTTGGATCATCTCTTTAACAGTTTGGTAGGAAGTTGGTGGTATGGGTCTATACCTCTCTTTAATGGGAGGATGAGAGCCAGTGGGTATGGTGTGTTGGATAACACTGACCTCTCCATAGTCCGTTGCATGCTTACTGAAGGCTTGATGATGTTGCTTTACTAGGTTCAGGAGTCCCTCTAGTTGATGCTGCGGGGTAGCTTCGTCCCCGACATGGAGTTCCTTCCACCAGGGCACTGGAGAGTCGTCCGCAGGAAGAGGTCCTCGAGTGGCAGCTGATGGCTTCTCGGTGACAGGCAGGCGGATGACATCCTGGAAGGAAACCTGGGAAAGCTGGGCAACAGGACAGTGCTTAGTAAGCACAGCAGGATGATCGCTGAGGTTAATCAGACGGACAGGTACTTTACCTTGGGAGACGGTCGCCAGGCACTTGGCAGCTCTCACATATGGGTAGTTCTCCATCTGGACAGGTTCCACCAGGGCCGGATAGTCTTGGCCCTGGACTCCCAGGACAGCACGGCACCACAGGAGGGTTTGAGAGTTTGGAGGTAGAGTCACTGGTCTATTATCACCGATCCTGGCGGTGCAGATCTCTCCTTTTCATTTGCAAACCTCTGCTGAGCACACAGTACGCTGATGGTCTTTTGGAGGACCTTCTTGGAGGCGGAGGAAGCTGCAGGCAGGGACTGATGGAGAGCTTCAAGGACCTCAGGGTAGCAATTTTTGAAAACATTAGTCCCAACAATCACAGGGTGGCCCCCTTTATCCCGGTTTGTACCACAATCACTCCTTGCTGTGGTAAAGTGGCTTCACCCACTTGGAGCGTGGGTTCCCAGTATCCATGGACCTTTATGGGCTTACCATTGCTTGCAATTATCTCCAACCAGGACTCAGGTGGCTGGGTAAGCAGGCTGGAACTCCAGAACTGATTAAAGGTGGACTGCTGAATAGTGGTGACTTGAGATCCAGTGTCCAGCAACGCTTCAAAAGGCACTCCATTGATCCGGACGTTTATTTTGGGACGGGACCCCACATAACAGGGCATCCAGTTTGGATCCCTTGGACCTGTTGTTCTACCTCCCGAGGGCGGTCCTCAGCCTCGAGGGTGACTCGTTTAACTGCCAGCAAGTAGATTCAGTGTGACCCAACTTCTTGCAGTAATTACAGGAAGGTCAGCTTACGGTTCCTAAACCGGTCACTTGAGCGTCTTCCAGGATCTCTGGGATAAACTTCTTGATACGCAGGGGGCCAGGTTTTTGAGGCAAAAGGAGTTCATCTTCCAGCATTAAGGGTTTCTCCCACTCTTCCAGTTTCCTGCAGACTTTTTCCAGGCTCTTAGTGAGGTAATTGACCTGTTCCATTAGAGCAGCTACTGTATCAGGAACTGGAGTCTGGGCGGCTTGGCTGGCCCCTGGCAGGCTGGTATCCGTCAGCTTGGGATTACGGACAGGAGGCTCGGGATGGGCCACTGGTTCCGTTGGCAGATGTTGTCCCAGAATACTGATGGCCAGTTCTTTAAAGTCCAGGAAAACACTGTTAGGGTGCTGAGCCGACAACATTTTCAATTGTGTTTTTAAAGATTCGCTATTCACACCCGCAATAAATTGTTCTCTCAGAGTTTGATCCTGGGTGTCAACCTCTCTAGGGTCTATATGAATGACAGCCCTCCAGGCCTCTTGGAGGGATAAAGCAAAATCACGAAGTGACTCACCAGGTTTTTGTTTCTTGCTGAAGAAGCGCATCTTTATTTCAGACACCGTCCTGACTTCAAAGGTAGTGCTGAGGCGGTCAAAGATCTGCTCTATGGTGCTCCTCTCAGAACTGGGCCAGGACATGACTTCTCGACGGGCCGCTCCTTCCAACTGGGCTAACAGAATCTCCATTTGCTGCTCCGGGTTAATAGGATAGAGTCGGAACAGAGCCAGGATTTTGTCTTGAAAGTCTTTTAAATTATGAGCCTCCCCGGCATAACGGGGAAACCATGGAGCCCCAAAGTAGTATGGCATCGTCAGCGGCATCATGTTGACAGGCTGTAATACCGTTGGTGGCCACTGGCTCCCTGGGGGCAGGCTGCTCGGCTGCTTCTGAGTCCGACATGATGCAGATTATTTGGTTGAGCGGTCCCTTTAAGAGATAGCGATAGGTCCGATGTCGCGCCGGCGGGGTTACTGGCCGGTGAGCGTGATCGATGGGCAGAGTCCAGTATCCCCTTTTTGGGCCTTGCTAACCAGGCGACCCCTCTCCGGTGTCGGATTATTTCTCCCAGGAGTTGGTACTTACTCCGGTGCAGGCGGTCCAAATCTCGCGAGATCCGGAAGGGCGTCTTCGGGAATCCCTTGCGCAGCGTGCCTTCCCGCGAGGACGTCGGGCTGGAGGGGCGGAGCTTCGGACTTGCTCCGACGGGGAACAGCGTCTGCGTTCTTCTAAGTCCAAGGTAGGTGGAGTCCAGCTTGGGAAATTTGAATAAAGTGGTGACGCTGCAGAGTCTGGCGCTAAGCTTTCCCGCCAGTGATGAGTAGTGATGGCGCAGTAGATAAGTCCACAGTTCAGGCGGCCATCTTGGGCGCCATGATGCATCAATTCAATGACAGCAAGCAGCGGTAGTGAAACAGCATAAAAGTCCACAAACATGCACTTTGAAGTGGCGATTTTCTTCCTCTTGATAGCGCAACACTGCACAGCGCTTTCTGGAGGTTTTTGGGACACTTTTCTGTACGTTTTAGGTCCGCAAAGTTCACTTCAAATAAACAGGCGTTTTGTCACTTGGCAAACTGGTTAAGGCACAAAGTTCACGTTTTTGATCACAGTCCGTAAAACGTGCGTATCCTGTTCGTGACGCCAAAATGTAGCACCCCCAAGTCAGGGCAATGTGTGGAACTAACCTGGGGAATGCCAGTGATGGAGAGGCCGGCACGCTGCTCCTCTGGGGCACTCTCTGGGTTCTTGAGGGACACAGCCAGGTGGAAGGTGAGGTGCCCTTGGTGTTATAGTTTAACGTGCCTATGGCTAAGTCCCTGATATGTCGTGACGCCAGTGCCAGTAAACGGTGGCACACCGTATTTACAGTAGGAATAACAGAGGTGCAGACTGGTAACTTGAAAACAGAATTCAAACTTTACTGAAGACAGTGATGATACAGTAAGCAGTCTTTCCAACAGTTCCTTTTGCAGACAATCAAAATTGCAGTGGTCTTACATCCAGCAAGGTTAAACAGAGGGTGATAATACAGGACTTGGAATTGCAGGTGAACCTTACTTTCTTCCTGACTCGTCCTGACTGGAATTGATGCTTCAAGGCCCCAATGCCCTACTTCTGGCTTATATCCTTGAATCTCCAGTTTATAGAGTACCTCCTCTTGACGTTTAGTACCTCTTGCTCTAGGGATTGCCTCCAGGTTGACTTCTGCTGAACTGGCCTAGGCCTGAGACATGTGGCCTTCACAGACTCCAGGGTCTGCACTGCACTAGCCTGCCTTGGCCTAGCTATATATATAAACTGCTCACCAGCTCCCCCAGTGGTCCAACACCCAAATGACACCCTTCAACATTGCTGCAGGCAATTACATGAAACACTTAGAAGCATAACAGAATGGTGGTAAACGGGTATCAAAGTGCCCGTATACTGCACATACATTACCCAAAATGCTTTGTGGTGAATGGTGTAATGTTACCTGCCGATACCTAGGTTGCAATGTTGTTTAATCCATAAATGTGAAACTTTTAAGAGTTAAATTTATATAATGTGACTTCATGTTAAGTGGTAGACATCCACCACCTGGGACGTACATCAGAAGGGAGGCATACCCCTTGACACGTGAAGCAATTAAAAACCTAGATTCCCAGAAACCAGTATAACTGTTCTTACATCATAAATCTAAAATGTAGACAACAAATGTGTGGGTTTTTGGGTTTCACAGGTGCCTTATCTTTTGAAAATAACACAACTTTTCTGAGCAACTTCTTATTAGCAGAAATCCAACTGAGCATGCTTTCCTATATACCTCAGGAATACAAGCTTCTGGTGATACACACACAGGATATATATACGATAATATATCATTATAACATGTAACAAAATAAAACCAATATGTGAAGCAATTAAAACAGCACATATGTGATATATTGATTAACTTGTGCCAAAACTAAATACGGTCCACTATGTGAATGAACAGACATTATATGTTTGTCTGATTAATAAACCTCATTATAAAGGTATGCCAGATATGTCCCAGGAAGAACCTTATCTTGTTAGTAGCCTAGTGATGTGGTAGAATTGCTCCCTTAGATAGGCAAAACATCTGCCAGGGAGAACCTTCCCTTGAACCTATTTTTTTCTTTTCCACAATGAAGGTTCATACAGGAGGGTTAACATGAGTACAACATGGCTTTTTATAGGCCATGAATACACATTCTATTAATAACATATAAATGTTTATATACTTATGAAAAGGCATCACATGGCGAGCACAAGGCGTGATGCTGATGGTGCAAGCAGAGGCCGTGGCCCTGGATGCAATGAAACTGTGCCTGCTGCCAGTGCACCAGAAAAAACAAAAAAATCCACCTTACCCAGCTTTATGTCCAATTTAGCTGGGCAGCACCGGACAACACTGTTAAAGTTGCACCAGTGCGAACAGGTGGTCGGTTGGATTGCTGAAGATAATGCTTCCAGTCGGTTAATCACCACCCTCTCTTCCACTAAGTCGAGTCTCTGTAACCAAGAGTCTGGTCAACCGAATACTCACTCTGATCCTCCTTCCTCCCACCATGTCGCATCTGGCCAAACAAGTGATCCCACACTCGGATATTCACATGACTTCTTTTCCTCGCCAGTACTTGGTTTGGCTCTCTCGCCAAGCACGCTTAAAGAGGTACCTGAGATATTGTGCTCAGATTCCCAACCTCTTGAGATCCACAGTCTCATGAAGATGACGGTAGTGAACGGCAATCATTCGTTCACGAGGTGGATGATGATGAGACACAGTTGTCAATCACTGAGGTTGTGGTTAGGTCAAGTCAGAAGGATGAGGAAAGTGAGGAAGTGGAAGAGGAGGTGGTGGACGATGAGGTCCCTGACCCGACATGGGAAGGTGAAAAGCCGAGCGAGGACAGGAGTACAGAGGGGAGGGATCCGCGGCACTGCAAAAGTCTGGAAGAGGCAGTGGGGTTGCAAACGGGAGACATCGGCCAACACCAAACAGGCCCGCAACCGTTACATCGAGCACCCCCATGCGTAAATCTACCTTGCCAAAGGGTAGGTGTTCCGCAGTATGTACTCTTTTGAGGAAAGTGTAGACGCCAGTTTTCAATCTGTGCTGTACCAAAATGAGCCGGGGCATGAACACTAGCCACCTCAGCCTGATGTTGGCAGCCATTTCTCGGTATGCAGTCCCCGGCCGCACTTACTGTGAAGGTCCACCTCACTACGTACACATGGACAAAAGCTGGTGGCCAGGGACGCTACATTTCCCTGACCGCACACTGGGCGAATGTTGTGGAGGCTGGGAGTGAGTCGTACCCTGGGATGGCACAGGTGCTACCCACGCCCAGGATTGCGGGCCCTATATCAATCAGGGTCTCCGCCAGCAGCTATATTACTTGCTCTAACCCCTACTTCTCATCCACTTCCACCTCCTACAGCAGTCAGCCATCAATCGCTAGCTGGTCTGGTGAAGCTAATCTGCTTAGGGGGAAAACAGCACACCGCCGCAGAGCTGTGGCAGGCTATAAGGGACCAGACCGAGCTGTGGCTCTCGCCACTCAACCTACAATCAGGCATGGTTGTGTTTGACAATGGCCGTAACTTGGTGGCAGCTTTGAAGCTCGGCAACCTGACCCACATTCCATGCCTAGCCCACATTTTAAACTTAGCGGTTCAGTGGTTTATAAAAACCTACCCAATTTGGCAGAGCTACTAGTGAAGGCTTGCAGCGTGTGTGCTCATTTTCGCAAGTTGTCCAGAGATTCAGTCTGTCAACGCTGCGGCTTCCAGCTCACCAACTGTTGTGCGATGTGAGCACACGCTGGAACTCTACATTTTACATGTTGGCCAGTCTTTGTGAGCAGCAGAGGGCAGTTGTGGAATACCAACTGCAACATGGTTGTCGCCTTTCCATTCACTTGCCACTATTCACAAGCGAGGAGTAGGCATTGATGTCAGACCTCTGTGAGGTTTTAAAAAAACTTTGATGAATCCACACAGATGGTTAGTGGCAATAACGCTATTATCAGCGTAACCATCCCACTGCTATGTCTACTCAAATTATCGCTGTTCACAATTATAAAGGATGCTGAATGTGTCAGAAGAGGAAATGGGGAAGAACATTACACAGGGTGATAGCCAGACCACCAACAGTTCGTCTTTTCAGAGCAAATTGGGCCATGAAGAGGAGGAGGAGGAGCTGGAGACTGTTGCCTCTGCTACAGAGGGTAGTACCCATGGAACTTTAATTCCATCTGTTCAGCGTGGATGGGCAGAAGAGTAGGAGGAGGATGAGGGGATGGAGAGTCATCCTGATGTTGACATTGATGTCTTGCCTGTTGGCACTCTGCCACACATGGCTGACTTCATGTTAGGCTGCCTTTACCGTGATCCTTCACATTATACGCATTTTAGATAACACAGATTACTGGATGTTCACCCTTCTTGACCCCCGCTACAAAGAGAACTTCTCATCTCTCATTCCTGTGGTGGAGAGGACGAGTAAAACTGTGCAATACCAGAAGCTACTTGTTGAGAGATTGCTCCAATATTTTCCATCTGAAAACGCGGCTGGCAGAGTTCGTACTTCCTTAGGCAACCAAAAAAAAAGGAGACAATTTTTCTCTTTTAATGCTGCTTGCTCCAAATTTTCCAGTATCTTTGAGGTCGGTTTCCTGGCATGTGATGAACGTCTTAGTTCATTTGTTTGGGCTATATTTGTTTGAGGCAATACTAGTGCTGCATTAGACTCTTCTGACTCAGACCGGTTCTGTTACTCTTGACCTTCTATCCTATCTATCTTTGTATCCTCTAACAGTGGCATGGTAATACTAGGCTCAGACATTTTACTTTAAATGCTATAACAATCAATTCAAATATTAAAGGACCTTTCACTTTAAATGCAATATTAATAAATGCAGGCAATAAATTACTTTCACTTTAAATACTTTAGAGTCCGTGTACTACAAACAGTCCTTTGTTTTTCTTCAAAGTCTTTTATTCCTGAACATGAAAATGTCTCTTTATGTGAAAGCCTATATGCAATGATAGGTAATAAAGAGGAAAGCTCTGACCTTTTTTAAGAGCAGCATACTGGGATCTGAAGGTTGCTGGAACACATTTTCAGTCTTTTCTTGATGTGATGTAATGCTCTGCACTGACTTGCGATGCTCTGTAATGACTTGCGATGTTCTGTGCTGACTTGTGATGCTCTGCACTGACTTGCAATGCCCTGAGATAACTTGCGATACTCTGTGATGACTTGCTATGCGCTGGCTTGGATACGCTACTGCGCTACTGGGACTAATGGCGGGAAACTAGCTGGTTGCAAAACGTGGTCTGTTTGTGGATAGCGGGCACACTTGCTCTGGACTTTGGCCTCCCACCATGTGTCTCTTTCGCTCTCTAGGATCACAGGAGGGTTGGCGCTCTTTCTCTGACTATCTTGCCTTTGCCGTCTCGCCACTTTAGGGGTCCGCTGCAGTTTGATTAATACACACGTTCTATGGCCTCTATAATAGCTCCGCTGAGGTGTCTTTGTTTGCTCACCCAGGGAACAGTGGCTACGCGTTAATATATGCTGGCACTCCGCTGCTCAAATACGCTCTTTACTGTGCAAGTTGAGGAGCGCTATTGCTTCGCCCTCTGAGGGTAATAGTTCCACTGTGACAGGTGCACTATAGTTTTGTGCTTAGTTTGCTTTCTTTGGCTCAGTATGATCTGGTATGAGCAGTTCATTTGAACTATTGGCCGATTGCGTAGTTTGAACGTAGTTTGCGATATGATTTATGCAGTTTGGTGGAACTATAAGTAAACATACATAACTGGTTCTGTATACAGTTCTGATCACAATACTAATGATAGGAACAATATATAACTGTTCTAAATACCTATTTTGGCCTCTTTGCTTCCATAAAACTCAGCTCTTAGTGGAGTAAATGTCTGTTCTGCTCTTTTTCTGGTCTATACTGAGGAGATTAAGCTAGGGGATTTCCCACATAGGCTCAGTGTGAGGCTGGCTGTGATTGGCTAAGACTCCTGCTCAGTGTGAGGCTGGCTGTGATTGGTCAAAACTCCTGGGCAGTAACAACAGTTTAACTGTATGCTTTCTGTTGTCAGCTCTGCTGTGTCATTGAGCTTACCTTACATTCATATAATAAATCTTAAAGACATATTATGACATCCAAAACATGAAGGCACTGTAAATAACTCTGCTTTTGTCTTTAACATATAAACATATGAACTTTATTAAGGTTATTGGCAGGTCTAGCTATATACACGTATAAGTCATATTAGCAACCTAAGACAGGTCTTAGCTGGCCAGCTACACAGAGAGCACAGCAATGACACTGCTCTCTCTCTCAAAAACTTTAATAAACTGTAGAAAAAGGCTGCGGGGGAGGTTCCAATATACTAAAGGGGTAGGCAACTTTCCCATAGGTTGCTAAGGATGTTGCTAAGCTCAGACAAAGACATTGCAGCCTTTCTATTGGCCCACAAGCAAAAAGGGAGGTTACTGATGAAAAGAAAATGTAGAATATTTGAAAATAGAAATATATATCACTATATTCTAAATATTCGCAAATTCTCGAAGTTGCGATATTCGCGATTCGAATATCTGAGCCCAACACTAATAGTCATCATCTTCATCATCATGTGTGTTGCAGCAAGTGTCAGCTTTTCCCTCTAACTGTGCCTAAGAAAAATTCAAGTCTACCGCCAATACCTCCTGATTATCCTTCTCCACATATTCCTACATGTGCAGGTGCCCAACAGCCACGTGGAAGCTGTTGCATCAGTGTAAGCGTAAATATAAGGTGGGATGACATTGTTGATGCTGCTGTCTTCAATACTTACAAATCTGGTGGCCTCTTCATAAGGAATGAGTATACAATGTGTCCCTAATGAGCCGCCACTGTCTGAGCTCAAAATTAAACATGCTCCTGTAAATCATGCTGGAGTGATTTAGTGCATGATGAAATCACTGACCACGCTGCCCGTACAGACACTCCAGTATATGCAAAGTGTAATTCTAGTCATTTGGAGCATAACAGATCACGCACTGCATATGCAAACCATTCTGTTCTTGCCAGTTCAAGAGGACATTCGTAGCCACATAAGAATGGTTGAAATTCACATACACTCTTCTGGACATGGTTAGTAGAGATAAGCGAATCGAAGCTGATGAAGTCATGAAAAATTAGATTCTGAACTAATGCGAATTTCCTCACACTTTGTGGTAACAAATCACATTATTTATATCCTACAATGGCGTCTAAAATGGCATCTAAAATGGCGGCTACACATGTGAGGACATAAGGCAAGGAACTCTGGTAAGGCGTCATGTGCTATGCATGCAGCCAATCAGCAGCAAGTCAGCCCGGTGATGTCCCAGCCCTATAAATACGGTGGCCATCTTAGATGCTGGCATTCACTATCGTGCATTGTTCAGGGACAGACGGCGCTAGGGAGAGTGAAAGAAACACTAATTGCTAAAAACAAGGAAAGATGCGATGATTGACTAGTGCAGGGAAAGGATAAGTTAGAGGAATCATTTCACAGACAGGGAGGGAGAGACATGTGCAGATGTTAGTAGGGAGAGTAAAAGGAATTTCCTCATTGTTAAAACCATCAGTTTACAAGTGCAGGGAAAGGCAGGGAGCGGAATCATTTCACGGTCAGGAATAAACGTGTGCAGATGCTAGGGAGAGTAATAGTAAATTACTCAATGTGAAAAAAAAAGTATTGTGGCCTTATTTCTGTAATATCAGAAAAATATATACTCACTGTACTCTAGCAGTAAATTCTGTTGAAAACATATATTGGCTTTATTTCCCTAATACAAGAAAAATATATACACACTGCTCTGTTGCAGTAATTTCTTGTGAAAGCGCATAGTGGCCTTGTTTATTTAAAATAAGCTTTATATATACACACTGCAATGTTGCAGTAATTTCTGTTGAAAGCACATAGTGGCCTTTTTTCAGTAAAAAAAAAAGTGTAATATATACACACTGGACTGTTGCAGTAATTTCTTGTGAAAGCACATAGTGGCCTTGTTTCAATTTAAAAAAAAAGCATAAGATATACACACTGCTCTGTTGCAGTAATTTCTGGTGAAAGAGTGTATTGGCCTACAGTACTTCAGTTCAACAAGAAATATTTTTCACTTCAGCAGTTATTTCATACACAGCGTTGACATTTGTTGTTATTTTTGGTTTAAACCATTTATTGCCAGTTCATTACAATAACAGAAAAATATACACAGTTCACATTTTGGTCCTATTAGCGATAAAAGCGTTTATTGCCAATTTGCCATGTGTAATAAACAAAAGCAAAAAATATACGCACTTAAATTTTCCTGTTATTTTCATTAAAATCATATATTGTCCTTTTTCAGTAAAATATGAGAAATATATAAGCAGGTCAAGTTTGTTTTTATTTCCATTATAATAGTTTAGTGGCCTATTTCAGTCCGAAACGAGAAATATATAGGCATTTCACGTGTACTTTTTTTTGGGCTAAAAGTGGCTGGTGGCCTATTTCTGTCAAAAAAGAGAAATATATTCTGGGCTTTTAGTTTTTTCTATTTGCTTTTAATTATATTAGTTCAGCAAAAAGTATGTCAGACAGAGAAGTGCCACTCCAAGCACAGAGGAGTGGCAGAGGCCTAAATGTTTCTGGCGCAGGCAGAGGTTGCAGCAGAGTAAGGTGGTGTGGCAGCAGGAGTCGCAGTGAGAGGCCTTAGCTCCCGGTGTCATCTACTGGTCATGCCTTGACCAGCAACCCAGTGGTTATTGATTGGTTAAATCGGTCTTTCAAATCATCCCGTGACATCAGACACCCACAGCCAAGAGTCGTTGGGTTCTTCAGATACAACCCTTAAGTGGTATGGCCCGGAATCAGGCCCTGTGCCCTCACCTGTCCTCAAACTGCCTCACTCCTTTGCTGTTCACCCAGCCACAGAAGTAATATCTGAAGTGGGCTCAGCTCTACTATTCAGCGAGGACGACCTACTCGAGGACAGTCAGGCTGCTTCCCCCATTGGTCGGGCATGTAGTGATGAGGAGAGTGGTGTGGGAGGTGGTGTCAGTTTCCTGACCCAGAGAGCATTGAGGAGGACACCATTGATTTGCAGACACTACTCGATGATGATGAAGCCGATCGCACTTGGGAGCCGGGTGAAGAAAGAGCTTCATCATCATCGGGTGGCAGTTTGACTACGAGGCAGCAGCTGAGCCAGCAGGGTGGCAGCGAGTTGGTAGGTTGGCAGCAGTGGGAGGTCGGCAGCCAAACAGACCTGGGGTAGACGACTCACTTCGCAGGAGCCTAGCTGCCCGGAAAAGAGTGGTGCAAAGGTTCACGCAAGCAGCAGCACTAGCAGTTAGTCAGTGCGGAGTGTTGGGGGGAAAATCAGCTACTCTGCGGTGTGGCAGTTTTTTGTCAAGACTCAGGAGTAGGTGAACATGGCCATATGTAGTATCTGTGGGCATAAGGTTATGCATAGCCATGGGGCCAATGTTGGCACCACTGCCCTGTGGCAACATATGCAGCGACACCACAAAGTGGCCTGGAACAATCGTGGCTCTGATGTGGTGGTGCAGCCTGCCAAAACAACCGCTGCATTGCCTAGTGGCACGCATGCAGTCAAGGCTCCACCAGCTCAGCTGAAGGGAGCTGTCTGTCTGTCCCATTGTCTGCTGGTCTGAAGCTCTTGCTCCTCCTCCTTCTACTCCTTGTCAGTCATACCGGCAGCAATCAATCTCTAAAGCGATTGCCAAGAGACAGCAGTATGCATGCACGCATCCAACGGCGCAGAAGCTGAACATGCTCCTGTACAAGTTGCTGGTGCTGCAGTCCCTCCCTTTCCAAGTGGTGGACTCTGCACCTTTTTTTCCCAAAAGGCAGTACCAGCCCTGCACACGTATGTAGAACAGAAGGCGGGCCAGTCCTTGAGCCTGTCGGTGTCTGCCAAAGTGCACGGTAGCGCTGACGTGTGGAGCTGTAACTATGGTCAGGGACAATACATGTCCTTTACGGCCCACTGGGTTAATGTGGTTCCTGCACAGCCACACCAGAAACTTGGCCAGGTGACGCCGCTTCCAACTCCACGTTGTCACACTGTTGGTCCTGCGACAATGTCCGTCTCTGCATTCTCATCCTCCACCATATCCTCAGCCTCCACTGCAGGGACAAGTTACAGTGCCCCTCCAGCATATCACATGTGCAGGGCACGGTGGTGTCACGCTGTTCTGCACCTAGTTTGCCTGGGAGAACAAAGTCACACAGTGAAGAAACTGCTCTGTGTCCTTCAGAAAGAAATCAACTGCTGGCTTTTTTTTTTTTTTTCTGCGCTCACATTCCACTGCCATGGCTGCTGGAGAGGAGTGGGGTGGCAGGAACAGTAACAGCTCCATCAGCAGCAGCCTGCGTCTACAGTCCATGATGAGCAGCTTTCTTCACCCGCATAGTGAAGTAACTACTCACCAGCAGCAGCAGGTAGACCTGGAGAAAGACCTGAACCAGCAGGTGGTGGCATACTTGGACATCATCATTGGGTGGCAGTTTGACTACGAGGCAGCAGCTGAGCCAGCAGGGTGGCAGCGAGTTGGTAGGTTGGCAGCAGTGGGAGGTCGGCAGCCAAACAGACCTGGGGTAGACGACTCACTTGCAGGGCCTAGCTGCCCGGAAAGAGTGGTGCAAAGGTTCACGCAAGCAGCAGCACTAGCAGTTAGTCAGTGCGGAGTGTTGGGGGAAATCAGCTACTCTGCGGTGTGGCAGTTTTTTGTCAAGACTCAGGAGTAGGTGAACATGGCCATATGTGGTATCTGTGGGCATAAGGTTATGCATAGCCATGGGGCCAATGTTGGCACCACTGCCCTGTGGCAACATATGCAGCGACACCACAAAGTGGCCTGGAACAATCGTGGCTCTGATGTGGTGGTGCAGCCTGCCAAAACAACCGCTGCATTGCCTAGTGGCACGCATGCAGTCAAGGCTCCACCAGCTCAGCTGAAGGGAGCTGTCTGTCTGTCCCATTGTCTGCTGGTCTGAAGCTCTTGCTCCTCCTCCTTCTACTCCTTGTCAGTCATACCGGCAGCAATCAATCTCTAAGCGATTGCCAAGAGACAGCAGTATGCATGCACGCATCCAACGGCGCAGAAGCTGAACATGCTCCTGTACAAGTTGCTGGTGCTGCAGTCCCTCCCTTTCCAAGTGGTGGACTCTGCACCTTTCAGAGAACTGATGGCTTGTGCCGATCCGAGGTGGGGAGTCCCAAGCCATCATTTTTTTTCCCAAAAGGCAGTACCAGCCCTGCACACGTATGTAGAACAGAAGGTGGGCCAGTCCTTGAGCCTGTTCGGATGTCTCGCCAAAGTGCACGGTAGCGCTGACGTGTAGGAGCTGTAACTCATGGTCAGGGACAATACATGTCCTTACGGCCCACTGGGTGAATGTGGTTCCTGCACAGCCACACCAGAAACTTGGCCAGGTGACGCCGCTTCCAACTCCACGTTGTCACACTGTTGGTCCTGCGACAATGTCCTGTCTCTGCATTCTCATCCTCCACCATATCCTCAGCCTCCACTGCAGGGACAAGTTACAGTGCCCCTCCAGCATATCACATGTGCAGGGCACGGTGGTGTCACGCTGTTCTGCACCTAGTTTGCCTGGGAGAACAAAGTCACACAGTGAAGAAACTGCTCTGTGTCCTTCAGAAAGAAATCAACTGCTGGCTTTTTTTTTTTTTTCTGCGCTCACATTCCACTGCCATGGCTGCTGGAGAGGAGTGGGGTGGCAGGAACAGTAACAGCTCCATCAGCAGCAGCCTGCGTCTACAGTCCATGATGAGCAGCTTTCTTCACCCGCATAGTGAAGTAACTACTCACCAGCAGCAGCAGGTAGACCTGGAGAAAGACCTGAACCAGCAGGTGGTGGCATACTTGGACAGCACCCTGCCACCCCACATTGAAGATCCGCTGCTGGACTACTGGGCAGCCAAACTGGATTTGTAGCACTGTGTCTGAGGTGGACACAGCGTTCAGTGCATTCTCTCCGAGCCGTTTGTTGGCTTGCTGCCTGTTTTCTAGTCAGTGGTTTGGGCGTGCTGGTGGCAGTCTTGGGGAGACTTGTTTGCGCTGACGCTGATTCTTTTCTTTTTTCCCCCCTCCCTTGTTGTTTGGGTGTTCCACGCAAAGGTGTAGCAGGGTTACCATACAAACTCTTAACTCAAATTTCTAAACTCATCGCGTTATCTTAAAACAAATGCCATTGAAAAGCAATTGAAGTTGTTTGCTTAATGCATTTAGTTTAGATAACACATCTCATAAAGCATGTGTGTTAACTCGACTACATCTGTATTTTCCCCTTTTCTTTTGGGGAGCGCTTTGAGGGGTGGGAGTGTCACTGCTGTTTCATGGTCTTGTTGCTATGCGCCGCGACACATTTTGCCATGCTTGCTGGTTTATGCAGCATGTGTGGGCTCTGCTAGTCATGAGTGGCAGGGGAAATATTCGAATTCGTGATATTTCACGAATATTTGGTAGAATATTCGTCATATATTCGCGAATTCAAGAATTCGCTATTATTTTGATTGCGAAAATCGGCAATGTAATATTCGCATAATGCGCGCAATACAGGCGTGGGTCACTATAGCTTCATTTTTCAAACTGCTCGAAGTTTAATGAGACTGGAGAAAATGGTTGGCACGGCAGAACATTACAATAGCTTTATAAGCTTTATAGTGCTCCAATATATTTGCGATTGCACAAATTGGCAATAATGAAGAGACTATACATTAGTGATTGGTGCACTAAGCATTGATGTGAACTTGTGACATCACAGCACTATGTATGTAGCATGTGTGTATGGACAGCACACTACCCTAGAACCCTATCACGATCTACACTGACTATCTCCCACTAACTATCAGTATTATATATATAAGCTATCTAACCATCTAATGTAATGAGTGAAAAGCAGAGAGCACAGCAATGACACTTTAATAAACTGTAGAAAATGGCTGCTGGGGAGGGTCTTATATAGTAAGGGGTCGGCAACTTTCCTATTTGTTGCTAGGGATGTCGCTAAGCTAAGACAAAGACATTCCAGCCTTCTCATTGGCCCACAAGCAAAAAGGGAGTTTTCTAATGAAAAAAAGTGTAGAATATTCGAAAATAAGAATATGTATCACTATATGCTAAATTTTTGAGATTTCTCAAAGTTGCGATATTCACAATTAAAATTCACAATTTGAATATCCGCGCCAAACACTATTCTCTGCCCCTTATATCCTTGTTAGTTCCCTGTTTAGTGCTGGAGGGGTTAATTACCTGGCTGGGTGTGGCCACTTGGTTTATATTGCCTGCGGCCTGTAGGCTGCAGTTAGTTGTCCTCCAGCCTTGGTGTGTGCTGGAGCTTTGCTCTTATCTGGCTTCTTCCATCTGCCCAGTGCTTGAGGGCCACCTTGTGGAACATAAAGGTCTCCACAATGTCATCACGGTGTCACCTTCCCTTCACTATCCCTTTTTATTTGTGGTGTTGTTTGTATTGGTTGGCGTTTTATGTCTAGTCGTTGTTTACATGTCTGGTGGTGTTTCTTGTCCAGCATGTTTCCTAGACATTCCCCTGCCTATCGTTGTTCCTTCCGGAAGGGGGTCTCAGGGGTTCCCCGGAGGGAGAACTACAAGCCAAGTCAGGGAGTTGCTCTCATCCCATTGCAGCGGCAGGTAAGTGCCTTGTTTCCTAGAGCTGTTATCCAGGTGGGATACCGGTCTCTGGGTTCTTACCTGCTGATCCTGTTGAGGGCTCACTGTCTTGTCTGTCTTAATGCTGTGGTGTTGTTCTTGAGGTCAGGAGGTCAGGGCTAGAATGAGGGTCGTATAGGAGGTTTCCATCTTCCATATCCCGGCATGCAGGCCTAGTATCTTTCTCGTCAACTTGACATTGTACGGTGGGGAAAGTACTAGTATGTCAAAGGTCGTCAAAACATTGGTGCTGATAGTGTTCTGTCTGACTTATTGTTGTGTCAGAGTTACTGACTATATATTGTAGTTGACTGTGTCCTATTGAAAATAAATTCAAACTTTATTTAAAAAATTCAGTTGATCACAGACTAGTGTGCCTTCCTCAGGCTCCTCTATAGCAATCAATATGATCCCCAATAGAAGTATCTATTTTCTGTCATCTCTGTTTACATTGTCACCTCCTAGTGAGGCACCTTTTTTTCTCCTAAGAGACAACACCCAGGGTGCTAAGGAAGATAAGTGTTCCTTATCTAAAGGCTCTTTCTTATATAAGTCTGCGCTAAGTCCATTCTCGAGCACTCAGGTACTGAGTATAGTAACTCTTACTGGTCAGTAGTAATCCACAGGGCGGCTCACTAATGCAGACATCAGTCTTCTGCTCCATTCTTTGGAAAGGATGCTCACTGAAGAATTGCGGTCCACTATGTCCACAGAGGCACATGGTAAAGGATAATTTTGCGCATTAATCATCCGGCTGTGTACAGGTACTTTTAGGTTCTTTCTGGTCAATGGTGCTTGTGCAGTATGCCAGTCCTACAGGGGAACTATCAGTTAGATCACGGTGTGAGCAATTAAGTGGGCCGAGGTAAATACAGCTTAGGTTACTCATAGTTCTGTAGACCCTGGGCAGGCTCGCATGGAAAGTGAAGAGGAGAACGGCACAATGATTCTCTGGGACACGCTTGGTTGTAAGGGACACAGGCCAGATGGTGGCTGAGGTGCCCTTGGTGGTCTGTATTAATCAGCTTATGGCAAGGTCCCTTATTGTTATGACGCCAGTACCTTTTATGGTGGTACAGCCATTTACTGTAGTGTTAACTGAGGATTTGGAAACTGAGACAAGGGTGGTGCAATCCAACTTGTGAACTTTTACTGAACGTTGGTAACTTGCAGCAGGTTACATCCAAAAGGGTACAGTTTTTGGTACATTCAAATATGAAATACAGTCTCAAGTACATCCGGAAAATGAAAGGCAGACTCTCATGCATACGGAGTTAGGGATTTGTAAGTCCTCAGAAAGCAGGCTCTTGTTTTCTTTATATGTAAATGTGAAAGCTACTGCTTCTGACTAGGCTTTTGAAGTATATACAGTCTTAGGCTCGTATTAAATCTCGCCTTATTCTAACCTTGATTAAACGTGGTTTGCAGAATACATGAAGCTCTATTTCCAGTGCTTTTCTCACAGTCGGCCTAACTGTCCTCAGGATTTACACTGGAGGTGTGGATGCCGGAAGCCGTGTCCTACACCTAATTGCAAAGGTGCCTGGGAAGCCCTCAAATATGGCTGGTTGCAATCCTTTGACTTGAATAAATATACTGGTCCCTTGAAACTTGCTGTTTGCAGCTTTGTCACTGGTCAGTGGTCACCCCGGAGGAGCGAGCTATAGAAGTAGATTTCTCACCTCTAGGCTGAATCTTGTAGGCTTTAACCCTGGACCATGGAGCCACAAGAGAGAGAGCAGAGAGGCCAGAGGCCTCCCTCTAGCAGGCAGCTGCATCATGGCTGCACACTGACTATTCTTCAGGAAAAACAGACTTCGACTCCTCTAACTAGGCCTGAGCTAAGATATATATACACTGTCACACTGCTCCCATCTATTGGTAAGACTTGTGTAGTGCAACCTAATTTGGCCTGTATGAAAAGGATCTTACAAAGAATCACATTGTGTCGGGGAGAATATAACATGAGAGCAGGGTATGGAATATGGCAATGAGACATAGGCAATAAAATACTATAAAATTAAGTTTGTGGTGCCCACGTTTACGGAGTGGGACACTGCATTTGAAGTCCCTTGGCTAATTTAGCTCCAACCTCCACTAGACTTTCTCTATGTCCAGATGTAGATTCGCTGGTCTGTGCTGTGCTGCTGTAATACTGTTCTCTATACTCCAAGGGGCTAGGGGCCAAGGGGCTAAAATAGCAGCTACATGGTGGACTAGACCTGTTCTGCTCCTCCATTAACTTCCTACCTTCTCATCTGTTCTCCTCTCAACAACCACCAACTTTATTAGCAAACCACAGGCTGTATATATAAGTGGTGCCAGCACCAGCTAGGGGTGAATACTTCTAGCCTGTTAAAGGAAATTATAAATACATTGAATACACATGCAAAAGTTTACAGTGTCCCTTTTTTACACAGAGTGGGACACTGCAATGTCAGGATGCAAAACTTCTGAACCTAAACAAGGAGCAAATTTTTATTGAACAATGTTTCCAAAATTGCCACCACACATGTATGCAAGACATATGTCCTACGTTTTGGTCAAATTCCGGACCTTTCTCAGGGCCTAAAATAGAATGAAGCAGAACTCAGTCCATAATACAAAAGGATCAAACATAAAATATCACATGTGACAATTAGGACTCGAACGTAACAGCAAAACTCAAATACTTCAATTTAAACACTTAGTCTATTGATATAGAAACACCAATTTTAAGAAGCAGAGGTGACTGAGAATCATCTTATGTCATCTCTAAATTTATACAACTATTTATACATATAGAGATTTACTTTTCTCTATAAACAAGACACAAGCTACTATATACACAGAACAAGTCTCTTAAGAGTCTCCTAAGAGAAAAGGGATAGCTATCCTATCAGTAAGCGTAGCAGAAATATGCACAAGCGATTTAGCAAATTGGCTAAGAGAGATCCTGTTCAGACATATTTACCCTTTTAAATAGTGTTTAGAGGAATCCTGGTGGCCTGCTCCTCCCAGCCTCAAGCCGGGTTTAAATAGCCGTATGTGACATCACTTCCGGTCACGTCACAACCGGAAGTGCGTCACGCGGACATGTGCACTAGCAATACTGAGGCTGAAAAGTGTAAGGGAATGGGCATTAGCTAATAAAAACAGTGTGAGCCTCTGTTTTATTACTCTTTTTTTATTTATTTTTAAAATCTTGAAGACTATATGACAGCAATAGCAAATAATGTCAGGGTGACAGTGACATACAGAGCTATGGGTAAGGCATGGTTGATGGTGTTAATAAATGGCATGTTTAAAAGTGTTCACAAGTGTTATGGTTTTTCATATTAAAAGCTTCCAAAAATCATCCCTTATCTGGGACAGTTGGCGTTTGAACACACATGGTGTTATAGGGAAAAAAAACACTGGCTTTTTCTCAACTAGCATTCCAAAAATTATGGTATTACAGAAACCAATGCCCCTGACCCTTTTTATAGAAACAAACATGTAAAAAATACCTTAATGGCATTATATGAATTTCCTTTACCATCTGGCCATTAAAACAGCCAAAAGTATTCATTAGCTGTTAAATGAAAAAAACAACAAAAAAACAACAACATGTGAATAGCTCCATTAATTTCAATTGGTTCTAAATATTGCCATCTGACTGTCACGTGAATGTAACCTAAAATGGATAAATTGACCTTGTAAGGAGACAGGCGTATAAAATCAAGTATCCCTAAAGGAGTGGTAATAAAGAAGAAAACAGTTTAGGGTAAAAGAATGAACACGTGAGATGACAGCTGACACACAACTCTGTTCCATCAAGGTAAACTAGACCTCTGAAAGTCACTTGTTTATTATCTTGTTTGTTGCCCTCAAGGTCTTGGGTTCCAGGCTTTAGTTGAGGAGAACGAGGAGATAGAATATTGCTGTCTTGGGTATCTGCTCTGCCACTGCTTTTTTTTTTTTTTTTCAACCCAAAGAAATAGCAAAAACGGGATTTTACAAATTAATCTATCTTTATTCCATGATTATAATAAAAATGCACAATTAAAAAAGATTTAATCTGTGGTGGTACATAGAATACATGGGACCAATGGCCAAAGCAGGGGACATACATGGACAGAAAACATGTTATAATAGATATTAAATATCTGGTAAGTCGCCTGGCAATATTGTATAAAGCTAGAAGCATAATTAATAAAGTGTAGTGTAATATAGTGTAGGCCATAAAAATACCATAGTGACCAGGAGAACCCTGCGCCACGATGCGCTTTTCGCTCAAAGCTTAATCGGGAGTAAAGAATGGTGGAGATGAGGCGCTTATATATCGATCAAATCAAGATAAAGATAAAACACCTGTTGAACTCACCAGAGTAAGCTCATACATTGTATTGTCTCCTCGTGCCCCCCGCCACTGGCCGCACGTGTCGTATCGGAAATGACGTTAATGCGTGCAACTCTGGAACACATACAGCCTTTAAATGGAACTTAAAAATACCCCACAAGAATGTTCAACGGATTATATTAATATATATTTGGGCATTCCAGAGTGGCAAGCACAAACGTAATTTCTGGCACATGCGGCCAGAGGCGGGGAGCACGAGGAGACAATACAATGTATGAGTTTACTCTGGTGAGTTTAACTGGTGTTTTATATTTATTTTGATTTGATAGATATATAAGCACTAGTGTTGAGCGAACAGTTCGAGAATAGTTCGGGTTCGTACCGAATTTTGGGGTGTTCGGGACACGGACCCGAACCCGAACATTTTCAAAAAAGTTCGGGTTCGGGTTCGTTGTTCGGCAATTACTTCCCGCTTTCTGAAGGTCTGCACAGCAGCCAATCAGCTAGCGTTTTACTTCTTGCCCTAAGAGCCCATCACAGCCATGCATACTAATGGCATGGCTGTGATTGGCCAAGTGCAGCATGTGACCCAGCCTCTATTTAAGCTGGAGTCACATAGCGCCACATGTCACACTGCTCTTACTAGTGTAGGGAGAGGAGGCAGCTGCTGTGATGGCGAGATTAGGCAGGAAAAAGTCAGCAAAAGCACCTAATGAAGTGATCGATTTACAGCTGTGAATGATTGAACTTCAGCTAGTTACTTGCTCACTGGTTTTTAGGCTGCACAGAGCGCTTTTCTGTCACTTATTTTCTAGGGTGATCGGCGGCCATTTTGTGACTTTTGGTGCACCAGAACAAGCTGCCACAAAGTCCATCAATCCATCAATACTAGTTTTTTTTTGCTATATCCTACATCAGGGGCTTGGCTGTGCTAATTGTCACCCCTAGAAACTCAGGATAGCAATTTCTATATTTTATTAAGGGGTTAAAAACAATTGCCCTAATACCAATCCCCTAAATCTGGTGTTCCGACTTTGGCTAGCCAAGTATAATACAGTCTGCTGTCTGGCAAAGGATAGATTATTTTCTGTGGTGAAATTCAATTGTCAAAATAGCAATACCCTGAATCTGGTGTTCGAGCTGTTGCAGGCCAAGTGTATATCTGCCCATAAAAGGATACCTTTCATCCAGGGCCTAAATATTAGCTCTAAAAGAGATATTCCCCTAAATCAGTGGTTACTGCTGTGCCTGGATTAGTGTAATACGCTACATAAATAAATTGGCAGAGTGTTAGGTGCCTGTAAAAAAAGGCCTGAATTTGAAATCAATACATTGAGCCAAATATTTTTTTCCTTATTGTGGTGCTTGGTGAACGGTAACAATGAGGAAAACATCTAGTAAGGGACGCGGACGCGGTCGTGGTGGTGTTAGTGTACCCTCTGGTGCTGGGAGAGGACGTGGCCATTCTGCCACAGCCACACGTCCTAGTGAACCAACTACCTCAGGATCCAGTGCCCGCCAGAATTTACAGCGATATTTGGTGGGGCCCAATGCCGTTCTAAGGATGGTAAGGCCTGAGCAGGTACAGGCGCTAGTCAATTGGGTGGCCGACATTGGATCCAGAACATTCACAACATTATCTCCCACCCAGTCTTCTGCAGAAAGCGCACAGGTGGCGCCTGAAAACCAAGCCCATCAGTCTGTCACATCACCCCCATGCATATCAGGGAAACTGTCTGAGCCTCAAGTTATGCAGCAGTCTCTTATGCTGTTTGAAGACTCTGCTGGCAGGGTTTCCCAAGGGAATCCACCTAGCCCAGTGATGGGCAAAGTGCGGCTCTCCAGCTGTTGCTAAACGACAACTCCCACCATGCCCTGCAGTAGGCTGATAGCTATAGACAGGCTTTGCATGCTGGGAGTTGTTGTTCTGCAACAGCTGGAGAGCCGCACGTTGCCCATCACTGACCTAGCCCTTCCCCAGTGGTGGAAGACATAGAATGCATTGATGCACAACCACTGATGTTTCCTGATGATGAGGACATGGGAATACCACCTCATCGGAGTCCGCACGTCTCTGATGATGAAGAAACACAGGTGCCAACTGCTGCGTCTTTCTGCAGTGTGCAGACCGAACAGGAGCGCAGGGAGGAAGACTGTGTGGAAGACGATGCAGGGGCAATGAGGTCCTAGACCTTACATGGAATGAAGGTCGTGCCACTGACTTTCATAGTTCAGAGGAAGAGGCAGTGGTGAGACCGAGCCAACAGCGTAGCAAAAGAGAGAGCAGGGGGCAAAAGCAGAACAGTCGTCTCCAAGAGAGTTCGCCTGCTACTGGCCACCGCCACCAGGGATCGAGCATCCCAAAGGCAGCTTCAAGGAGTTCCCTGGCATGGCACTTCTTTAAACAATGTGCTGATGACAAGACCCGAGTGGTTTGCACGCTGTGCCATCAGAGCCTGAAGCGAGGCATTAACGTTCTGAACCTTAGCACAACCTGCATGACTAGGCATCTACATGCAAAGCATGAACTGCAGTGGAGTAAACACCTTAAAAACAAGGAACTCACTCAGGCTCCCCCTGCTGCCTCTTCTGCTGCTGCCTCAGCCTGTTCCTCCGCCTTGGGAGGAATGTTGGCACCTGCCGCCCACCAAACAGAGGATGTGCCACCGACACCACCCCCTGCGTCACCAAGCATCTCCACCATGTCACACGGCAGCGTTCAGCTCTCCATCTCACAAACCTTGGAGAGAAAGCGTAAATTCCCACCTAGCCACCCTCGAGCCTTGGGCCTGAATGCCAGCATTTCGAAACTACTGGCCTTTGAAATGCTGTCATTCACGCTGGTGGACACAGACAGCTTCAAACAGCTGATGTCCATGGCTGTCCCACAGTATGTTGTTCCCAGCCGCCACTACTTCTCCAAGACAGCCGTGCCTTCCCTGCACAACCAAGTATCCGATAAAATCAAGTGTGCACTGCGCAACGCCATCTGTGGCAAGGTCCACCCAACCACAAATACGTGGACCATTAAGCACGGCCAGGGACGCTATATCTCCCTAACTGCACACTGGATAAATGTAGTGGAGGCTGGGCCCCAGGCGGAGAGTTCTTTGGCGCACGTCCTTCCGCCGCCAAGGATCGCAGGGCATCATTCTTTGCCTCCTGTAGCCTCCTGTAGCCTCCTCCTCCTACTCGGCTTCCTCATCCTCTGCTTCCACCAGCTCAGGAGTTGTGGCGGGGTATTGAACAACAGACCAACGAGTGGTTTCTGCCGGTGGGCCTCAAGCCCGGCCTGGTGGTATACGATAATGGGCGAAATCTCGTCGCAGCTCTGGGACTAGCCGGTTTGACGCACATCCCTTGCCTGTCGCATGTGCTGAATTTGGTGGTGCAGAAGTTCATTCACAACTACCCCGACATGTCAGTGCTGCTGCATAAAGTGCGGGCTGTCTGTGCGCTCTTCCGGCGTTCACATCCTGCCGCTGCTTGCCTGTCTGCGCTACAGCTTAACTTCGGCCTTTCCGCTCACCGCCTCATATGCGACGTGCCCACCAGGTGGAACTCCCCCTTGCACATGCTGGAGAGACTGTGCGAGCAGCAGCAGGCCATAGTGGAGTTTCAGCTGCAGCACGCAAGCGTCAGTCGCACTGTGGAACAGCACCACTTCACCACCAATGATTGGGCCTCCATGCGAGACCTGTGTGCCCTGTTGCGCTGTTTCGAGTACTCCACCAACATGGCCAGTGGCGATGACACCGTTATCAGCGTTACAATACCACTTCTGTGTCTCCTTGAGAAAACGCTTAGGGCGATGATGGAAAAGGAGGTGGCCCAGGAGGAGTAGGAGGATGAGGTGTCATTTTTACCACTTTTAGGCCAGTCTGTTAGAAGTGGCTCAGAGGGCTGGTACAAATGTGGCCAGCCAGGGCCCACTACTGGAGTACGAGGAGGATGAGGAGGAGGTGGAGGAGGATGAGGATGAAGCAGGTTCACAGCGGGGTGGCACCCGACACAGCTCAGGCCCATCACTGGTGCGTGGCTGGGGGGATATGTAGGACGATGACGATACGCCTCCCACAGAGGACAGCTTGTGCTTACCTCTGGGGAGCCTGGCACACATGAGCGACTACATTCTGCAGTGCCTGCGCAACGAAAGCAGAGTTGCGCACATTTTAACGTGTGCGGACTACTGGGTTGACACCCTGCTGGATCCCCGGTACAAAGACAATGTGCTCACCTTACTTCCTGCACTGGAGTGTGATAGGAAGATGCGCGAGTACAAGCGCACACTGGTAGACGCGCTCCTGAGAGCATTCCCAAATGTCACAGGGGAACAGGTGGAAGCCCAGGGCGAAGGCAGAGGAGGAGCAAGAGGTCGCCAACGCAGCTGTGTCACAGCAAGCTCCTCTGAGGGCAGGGTTAGCATGGCAGAAATGTGGAAAAGTTTTGTCTCCATGCCGAAGCTAACTGCACCACCACCTGGTACGGAACGTGTTAGCAGGAGGCAGCATTTCACTAACATGGTTGAACAGTACGTCTGCACACCCCTCCACGTACTGACTGATGGTTCGGCCCCATTCAACTTCTGGGTCTCCAAATTTTCCACGTGGCCCGAGTTAGCATTTTATGCCTTGGAGGTGCTGGCCTGCCCGGCGGCCAGCGTTTTGTCTGAACGTGTATTTAGCACGGCAGGGGGCGCCATTACTGACAAACGCAGCCGCCTGTCCACAGCCAACGTGGAAAAGCTGACGTTCATAAAAATGAACCAGGCATGGATCCCACAGGACCTGTCCATCCATTGTGGAGAATAGACATTTATAACTGCCTCCCCCTCAAACATGTATTCTTGTACTCCGGGGCACTTCTTTATTGAATCCTCATTTTTTTAACTTTACCATGATCTTGCGGTGCAACCCAAAGTTGAATGAACCTCTCCTCTGTCTGGGTGCTGGGGCCGAAATAACTGAAAGTGGCCTTCTCCAGTGGTGGGTGATATGACGACGTATTCCTTGCTGTGGGACCTCTCTCCTCTGTCTGGGTGCTGGGCCGAAATAACTGAAAGTGGCCTTCTCCAGTCGTCGTTGATATGACACATGATTCCTTGCTGTGGGACCTCTCCCTCTGTCTGGGTGCTGGGCCGAAATAACTGAAAGTGGCCTTCTCCAGTGGTGGGTGATATGACGCATGATTCCTTGCTGTGGGACCTCTCTCCTCTGTCTGGGTGCTGGGGCCGAAATAACTGAAAGTGGCCTTCTCTAGTGGTGGGTGATATGACGCATGATTCCTTGCAGTTGGACCTCTCTCCAATTGATATTGGTAAATTTTTATTTATTTTATTTTATTTTAATTCATTTCCTTATCCACATTTGTTTGCAGGGCATTTACCTTTTGCAGCCCTCTAGCCCTTTCCTGGACTATTTTACAGCCTTTTAGTGCCTAAAAGTTCGGGTCCCCATGGACTTCAATGGGGTTCGGGTTCGGGATAAAGTTCGGGTCGAGTTCGGATCCCGAACCCGAACATTTTCGGGAAGTTCGGCCGAACTTCCCGAACCCGAACTTCCAGGTGTTCGCTCATCTCTAATAAGCACCTCATCTCCACCATTCTTTACCCCCTGATGAGTGAAACGCTCTTAAGTGTGCAGGGTTCTCCCATTTGCTATGGTATTTTTATGACCCGCACAATATGTTGTTTTTACCTGGCACTTTTATGGGCGTTCTTTATTTAGCCCCTGTTCATCTGTTTAGTCTCTTTGCACTTGCACTTTATTAGTTACTAGCAGAAGGACCCGTCTTCACACGGGTATATTTCATCTATTTTATTTAATGTTTGTGTGTGTCATTAAAAGATATCAACAGTATCCACTATAACAGTGACATCTACAGTACCCCACCCCTATAACAGTGACCTCTACAGCACCCCGTCCCTTAACACTGACCTCTATAGCGGACCGTCCCCTTAACTGTGATCTCCACCTATGGTACTTTTTATCCATACAAAGCACAACACAGTTAGGGTACTTTCACACTTGCAGCACAACGGATCCAACAGGCTGTTCAGTCTGTCGGATCCGTCCTACCGCTATTTCGCCGTTCCGCCGGACTGCCGCTCTGTCTCCATTATCTATAATGGGGCGGGGGCGGAGCTACGGTGTAGCATGGCAGTGCACGGCGAGAGGCCGCCAGACTAAAAGTACTGCAAGTCTGACTGTTTAGTCTAGCGGCCTCTTGCCGTTGACTGCCTTGTTGCACCGTAACTCGGCCGCCGCCCCTGTATAGTCAATAGGGACGGAGCGGCAGTCCGGCGGCAAGGCACAATAGCGGCAGGATGGAGCCGACAGGGTGAACAGCCTGTCGGATCCGTCCTGCCACAAGTGTGAAAGTACCCTTTACTGTGGCTGCAATCCTAGTAACAGGCTCTTGGTGCGGTATAGACTCTGGTCACACTCAGGCTGTTGTATCTGTAATCCTAGTAACAGGCTCTTGGTGCGGTATAGACTCTGGTCACACTCAGGCTGTAGTATCTGTAATCCTAGTAACAGGCTCTTGGTGCGGTATAGACTCCGGTCACACTCAGGATGTTGTATCTGTAATCCTAGTGACAGGCTCTTGGTGCGGTATAGATTCTGGTCACACTGAGTATGTTGTATCTTTAATCCTAGTAACATGCTCTTGGTGCGGTATAGACTCTGGTCACACTCAGGCTGTTGTATCTGTAATCCTAGTAACAGGCTCTTGGTGCGGTATAGACTCTGGTCACACTCAGAATGTTGTATCTGTAATCCTAGTAACAGGCTCTTGGTGCAGTATAGATTCTGGTCACACTCAGGCTGTTGTATCTGTAATCCTAGTAACAGGCTCTTGGTGCGGTAGAGACTCTGGTCACACTCAGAATGTTGTATCTGTAATCCTAGTAACAGGCTCTTGGTGCAGTATAGACTCTGGTCACACTCAGGATGTTGTATCTGTAATCCTAGTAACAGGCTCTTGGTGCGGTATAGACTCTGGTCACACTCAGGATGTTGTATCTGTAATCCTAGTAACAGGCTCTTGGTGCGGTATAGACTCTGGTCACACTCAGGATGTTGTATCTGTAATCCTAGTAACAGGCTCTTGGTGCGGTATAGACTCTGGTCACACTCAGGCTGTTGTATCTGTAATCCTAGTAACAGGCTCTTGGTGCGGTATAGACTCTGGTCACACTCAGGATGTTGTATCTGTAATCCTAGTAACAGGCTCTTGGTGCGGTATAGACTCTGGTCACACTCAGGATGTTGTATCTGTAATCCTAGTAACAGGCTCTTGGTGCGGTATAGACTCTGGTCACACTCAGGATGTTGTATCTGTAATCCTAGTAACAGGCTCTTGGTGCGGTATAGACTCTGGTCACACTCAGGCTGTTGTATCTGTAATCCTAGTAACAGGCTCTTGGTGCGGTATAGACTCTGGTCACACTCAGGATGTTGTATCTGTAATCCTAGTATCAGGCTCTTGGTGCGGTATAGACTCTGGTCACACTCAGGCTGTTGTATCTGTAATCCTAGTAACAGGCTCTTGGTGCGGTATAGACTCTGGTCACACTCAGGATGTTGTACCTATATTCCTAGAATCAGGCTCTTGGTGCGGTATAGACTCTGGTCACACTCAGGATGTTGTATCTGTAATCCTAGTAACAGGCTCTTGGTGCGGTATAGACTCTGGTCACACTCAGGATGTTGTATCTGTAATCCTAGTAACAGGCTCTTGGTGCGGTATAGACTCTGGTCACACTCAGGCTGTTGTATCTGTAATCCTAGTAACAGGCTCTTGGTGCGGTATAGACTCTGGTCACACTCAGGCTGTTGTATCTGTAATACTTGTAACAGGCTCTTGGTGCGGTATAGACTCTGGTCACACTCAGGTTGTTGTATCTGTAATCCTAGTAACAGGCTCTTGGTGCGGTATAGATTCTGGTCACACTCAGGCTGTTGTATCTGTAATCCTAGTAACAGGCTCTTGGTGCGGTATAGACTCTGGTCACACTCAGGATGTTGTATCTGTAATCCTAGTAACAGGCTCTTGGTGCGGTATAGACTCTGGTCACACTCAGGATGTTGTATCTGTAATCCTAGTAACGGGTGCAGTGCCCTGGAGCAGGGGGACTTTGACATTTGGACATTTGTGGATACTTGTATATTTCTCATATGCAAAGTTATAGACTTCTGTTCTTACTTAATTTCACTTAAAAAAGGTTAAGTTGCAATATGTAATACAGTGAAACTGCATTTTATATGTTGTAAATCTGCAATATATATCCTGGTCATTATTACTGTATTTACAAGGTTCTGTGGAAAGGATTATTGAATACTGAGAGACTGCTGGGAGCTTCTATAGTAAACTGACAATTTTCCACAGCTGCCATAGAGTTTGAAGAAGACCATGTTTTGGAGGAAAGAAGCCAGGTGTTGTTTACCACTAGAGTTGAGCGAACACCTGGATGTTCGGGATCGAGAAGTTCGGCCTAATTTCCCGAAAATGTTCGGGTTCGGGATCCGAACTCGACCCAAACTTCAACCCGAACCAGATTGAAGTCAAAGGGGACCCGAACTTTTGGGCACTAAAAAGGCTGTAAAATAGTCCAGGAAAGGGCTAGAGGGCTGCAAAAGGCAGCAAAATGTAGGTAAATCCCCTGCAAACAAATGTGGATAGGGAAATGAATTAAAATTAAATTAAATAAATAAAAATTAAGCAATATCAATTGGAGAGAGGTCCCATAGCAGAGAATCAGGCTTCAAGTCACTCACCAATGGAGAAGGCCGCTTTCATTTATTTAGGCCCCAGCACCCAGACAGAGGACAGAGGTAGCATAGTAGAGAATCAGGCGTCATGTCACCCACCAATGGAGAAGGCCACTTTTCGATAATTAGGCCCCTGGCACCCAGACAGAGGACAGAGGTCGCATAGCAGAGAATCAGGCTTCATGTCACCCACCACTGGAACAGGCCACTTTCAGATAATTAGGCCCCTGGCACCTAGACGGAGGAGAGGTTCATTCAACTTTTGGGTTGCCCCGCAATATAATGGTAAAATAAAAAAAAAAGGATTCAATAAAGAAGTGCCCCGGAGTACAAGAATATATGGTTGAGGGGGAGGCAGTGATAAATGTCTATTCTGCACAAGGGAGGCACAGGTCCTGTCGGATCCATGCCTGGTTCATTTTTATGAACGTCAGCTTGTCCATGTTGGCTGTGGACAGGTGGCTGTGTTTGTCAGTAATGACGCCCCTGCCGTGCTGATTTCACGTTCAGACAAAACGTTAGCCGCCGGGCAGGCCAGCACCTCCAAGGCATAAAAGGCTAGCTCTGCTCACGTGGACAATTTGGAGACCCAGAAGTTGAATGGGGCCGAACCATCAGTCAGTACGTGGAGGGGTGTGCACATGTACTGTTCAACCATGTTAGTGAAATGCTACCTCCTGCTAACACGTTCCGGATCAGGTGGCGTGGTGACAAAACTTTTCCACATTTCTGCCATGCTAACCCTGCCCTCAGAGGAGCTGGCCGTGACACAACTGCATTGGCGACCTTTTGCTCTGCCTTCGCCTTGGGCTTCCACTTGTTCCCCTTTGACATTTGAGAATGCTCTCAGGAGCAGGTCTATCAGCGTGTGCATGTACTCGCGCATCTTCCTATCACGCTCCAGTGCAGGTAGTAAGGTGGGCACATTCTCTTTGTACCAGGGATCCAGCAGGGTGGCAACCCAGTAGTCCGCACACGTTAAAATGTGCGCAACTCTGCTGTCGTTGCGCAGGCACACAAGCATGTAGTCGCTCATGTGTGCCAGGCTGCCCAAAAGTAAGGACAATCTGTCCTCTGTGGGAGGCGAATCGTCATCGTCCTCCGTATCCCCCCAGCCACGCACCAGTGATGGGCCTGAGCTGTGTCGGGTGCCACCCCGCTGTGAACCTGCTTCATCCTCATCCTCCTCCACCTCCTCCTCATCCTCCAGTAGTGGGCCCTGGCTGGCCACATTTGTACCTGGCCACTTCTAACAGACTGGCCTGAAAGTGCTAAAAATGACCCCTCATCCTGCTCCTCCTCCTGGGCCACCTCCTCTTCCATCATCGCCCTAAGTGTTTTCTCAAGGAGACATAGAAGTGGTATTGTAACGCTGATAACGGCGTCATCGCCACTGGCCATGTTGGTGGAGTACTCGAAACAGCGCAAGAGTCCACACAGGTCTCGCATGGAGGCCCAGTCATTGGTGGTGAAGTGGTGCTGTTCCGCAGTGCGACTGACGCGTGCGTGCTGCAGCTGAAACTCCACTATGGCCTGCTGCTGCTCGCACAGTCTCTCCAGCATGTGCAAGATGGAGTTCCACCTGGTGGGCACATCGCATATGAGGCGGTGAGCGGGAAGGCCGAAGTTATGCTGTAGCGCAGACAGACGAGCAGCGGCAGGATGTGAACGCCGGAAGCGCGCACAGACGGCCCGCACTTTATGCAGCAGCTCTAACATGTCGGGGTAGCTGTGAATGAACTTCTGCACCACCAAATTCAGCACATGCACCAGACAAGGGATGTGCGTCAAACCGGCTAGTCCCAGAGCTGCGACGAGATTTCGCCCATTATCGCACACCACCAGGCCGGGCTTAAGGCCCACCGGCAGCAACAAATGGTCAGTCTATTGTTCAATACCCCGCCACAACTCCTGCGCAGTGTGGGGTCTGTCCCCCAAACATATGAGTTTCAGAATGGCCTGCTGACGTTTACCCCGGGCTGTGCTGAAGTTGGTGGTGAAGGTGTGTGGCTGACTGGATGAGCTCGAGGAAGCAGAGGAGGAGGAAGCCGAGTAGGAGGAGGAGGCTACAGGAGGCAAAGAATGATGCCCTGCGATCCTTGGCGGCAGAAGGACGTGCGCCAAACAACTCTCCGCCTGATGCCCAGCCGCCACAACATTTACCCAGTGTGCAGTTAGGGAGATATAGCGTCCCTGGCTGTGCTTACTGGTCCACGAATCTTTGGTTAGGTGGACCTTGCCACAGATGGCGTTGCGCAGTGCACACTTGATTTTATCGGATACTTGGTTGTGCAGGGAAGGCACGGCTGTCTTGGAGAAGTAGTGGCGGCTGGGAACAACATACTGTGGGACAGCCATGGACATCAGTTGTTTGAAGCTGTCTGTGTCCACCAGCCTGAATGACAGCATTTCAAAGGCCAGTAGTTTAAAAAGATGGCATTCAGGCCCAGGGCTCGAGGGTGGCTACGTGGGAATTTACGCTTTCTCTCCAAGGTTTGTGAGATGGAGAGCTGAACGCTGCCGTGTGACATGGTGGAGATGCTTGGTGACGCAGGTTGTGGTGTCGGTGGCACATCCTCTGTTTGGTGGGCGGCAGGTGCCAACATTCCTCCCAAGGCGGAGGAACAGGCTGAGGCAGCAGCAGAAGAGGCAGCAGGGGGAGCCTGAGTGAGTTCCTTGTTTTTAAGGTGTTTACTCCACTGCAGTTCATGCTTTGCATGTAGATGCCTAGTCATGCAGGTTGTGCTAAGGTTCAGAACGTTAATGCCTCGCTTCAGGCTCTGATGGCACAGCGTGCAAACCACTCGGGTCTTGTCGTCAGCACATTGTTTAAAGAAGTGCCATGCCAGGGAACTCCTTGAAGCTGCCTTTGCACACGCTGAAGCTTCCCTGTACCTGTAGAAGCAAAACAGCCCCAAAGCATGATTGCCCCCCCCGCCATGCTTCACAGTAGGCAAGGTGTTCTTTTCTTTATAGGCCTTGTTCTTCCTCCTCCAAACATAGCATTGATCCATGGGCCCAAACAGTTCAAATTTTGTTTCATCAGTCCACAGAACACTATCCCAAAACTTTTGTGGTTTGTCCACATGACTTTTGGCATACTGCAGTCGACTCTTCTTATTCTTTGGAGACAGCAAGGGGGTGCGCCTGGGAGTTCTGGCATGGAGGCCTTCATTACGAAGTGTGCGCCTTATTGTCTGAGCTGAAACTTCAGTACCCGCATCTGACAAATCTTTTTTCAGTTCCTCAGCAGTCACACGGGGACTTTTCTCCACTTTGCGCTTCAGGTAGCGCACAGCAGTCGAAGTCAGCATCTTCTTTCTGCCACGACCAGGTAGCGTTTCAACAGTGCCCTTTGCCTTGAATTTGCGAATGATGCTTCCTATGGTGTCTCTTGGTATGTGTAACATCTCTGCAATCTTCTTATAGCCATTGCCCTTCCTGTGAAGAGAAATCACCTCTTCTCTTGTCTTCCTGGACCATTCTCCTGACTTCACCATGTCTGTAAACACACCAGTAAATGTCTAGAAGATTTCATTCTGAACACAATTACAAATGTGCACTAAATTCCCTAAAACCCTTTACAGCATTGGGGGTTGAATAATTTTGAACACAACTGTACATGCTGTATTTAACGGTTTTATTTGACTGTCAGAAATGCAATGCAGCCCACAAATATACTATCTAGAACAAAAAGGGTGCTTTTTTTCCACCAAGAATGTAAATGCAGTATTTAACGGTTTTATTGGACTGTCAGAAATGCAGCGCAGGCCAAAAAATTTACTTTCTAGCACAAACAATGGGAAGTTGTCAACCGACAATTTAACAGCAGTATTTACTGGTTTATTATTAGACTGTCAGATATGCAGTGCCGGTGTCAGAAAGAGAAAAAATCGCTTTAGGTCACACAAATATGTTTCAGACAGTGCAGTGCAGGCCGCAGGGGTACTTGACCGCCAAAAAAAGGGAATTTGTCCCCGTAGAATCTAACAGATGGATTTAATGAATAGATTTTCCCTGTCAGATATTCAGCACAGGGGTAGTTCACAGAAAAAAGATGGGCCCTGAAGTCACAGACGGATTACCTATATTATTTTCCCTTCCCCTGGCACATATGCAGTGCAGGTGCACTTAAAAATGGCTATATGTTGCCCACTGAACTAAAAGAACAGGATTACATTATTGTCCCTGGCACATATGCAGGTGCACTACACTTGCACAAAATGGCCGCCAACGCCCACCTAACTAACAGACGGATAAAATGTATTTTTCTGTGTCACTGGGCTCATGGGTAAAAAAATGTAGCATAGAACCCACAAAAATAATCGTTGTAGTTTGCAGATTTAGCACAACGTACACCAGACCAGAATTGTTTCCTAATCTCTCCCTCACATGGCTGTAATGGCTTCTAAGGGCAGACTAGTTAAACGCTTGTTAATTGGCTGCCCTGCAGCCTTTCAACAAGCGCCATAAAATTGCCGAACATCAAACTCGAACCCGAACTTTTGCGGAAATGTTTACTTTAAAGTTCAGGTTTGCTCAACCCTACTCCTGTCACGCTGAAATCAACTCACCTGTCTCTTCCTTATTCTGCCATTCTTATGGGCAGCATAAAGTTGATGACAGGTTCTCTTTAACTTTTACTGGTATATAATATATAAAAATGCTGCATCGTAGTATAACATTCACAAACACAAAAACACCTAAAGGGAACTCATCCAAATCAGCATACCAGTGAAATATCTCGAATGGGGTACTTTACTCTGCTTGAAAAAATGGAATGTTCTCACCAATCCTTAAGTATGCAGAAAGGATGGTTCAAACAGATGAAGGTTTGATCCCAAGAGATGTGGATATCCTGGTATCTGGTCAGTGGCTGTGATAGATAGGCATCAGAAAGTGCTATCCCTAACTATCCCTGATGATAACGGCTAGGGGGCTAGGGATGCACAGTGCACCCGCCCCCGACAGGGGCAACCCCGCACGGATACCTGTCCCTAAACAGTATCCCTAGTAAACGTTAAAAACCATTCTTGACTTGCCACGTTTTGTCTGATATCTCGTCAAGGGAAGCTGAGTGGTTAGGGTATCGTAAAAAGTAAATATGCAGGGTATATGAAATATAGGGTCCCAGATCAATGCCCATTAGACGGAAGTTTAGAAATTAGGACCAGGTGAGAATGGGAAAAAAATATAGGGGGGGAGCCCCCCAGTCAGTGAACCGTAGATCAATTCAAAAGGAAGGGTGCACCCCACAACCGGCGCATCACAGCTAGTGGGTCCGAGATGCCAGTATTCCCTGGTGATGTGGAGGGTTCACATATCAGCAAGGTTTAATTCCACATCGATATACCACAAAGGGGGATATAAATTATCACCACAAGCATACAATATAGGTCAAACCTAGGGTAGAACAGCAAGGTTTAATGCCAGGTGCGGCAGTTTAAATACCTGCACCGCGCGCCTAATCCTACACGCCAACAGGTCATGTGACCCAGTCATGTGGCCGTCGATTCACGTCACATAAGGCGCCAAGCTGGATCACATTTTTTATTTAGCCCATGTTTATCTGTTTAGTCTTTTTGCACATGCACTATATTAGTTATGCTTCTAGTAAGGGGTGATTGCATAATTCCTACTGTTCATTGACTTGCCAGTTATCACCACTGGCCACACACTGTGAGGACAGAATCTTCGAACGAAGAGACTTTGATTTATTACTCCAACAGATTGCTTTTTGCCCAGGTCAAGATGTCAGTGCTGTTGTACACTTCATGTCTCGGTGGTTGGGAGAACAATGGCAAACTCGATTGGCAGCAATAGGGTCAGAGAGGAGAACTTCTGCAAGGATGGATCATCTGATTGGAAGAACTGGTCATAGTGATCCATTCTGCACTGCAAGTGAAATTGTCACATCCCAAGCCTAGAGCGACAAACAGTGTCTACAAAAACCATTACACACAAGCTGAAGTGAATTCTAATGACGTTCCTGCCCCACAGCAGCAAGTCTGGTCCTTATTCCTACACTTCAGCTTGTACGAGGTGAGAAGATCTCTAAAGCGTGGGGACACAGCTGACCACATATCTCAACTGTCATCTGCACATAATCAGTGGTGTAGCTATAAGGGTCGCAGCATTCGCAGATGCAACCAGACAAGGGGGACTACAGGTGTTCTCCTCTCCAGGTAAACAACTCTGCTATGTTTCAGCAGAAAATGTTTCCTGCCATTTCTTCTTTACTTACTGTGTCACAGCCCTTGCTAATACCCTCCATCATGGATACTCAGCTTTCAGGGTCTTCTAATTCTGAAAGGGCGCAGGGTTCTACCTCTAGCATGTCCTCCGACTCCCTGCTCCCCACAATATAGACTTCCATAAGTGTGGAGGCAGCTGGCAGAGCCAGCAATATTGGTTTACCCCTTCTCATCTCTGAATGTTGGGTTCCATAATGTCCCAGTAACAAGACAATCGGTTGCCCCTCTGCCTGCTATATCACAAGGATTATACAATGCTGCAACCCGTTGATCCCGTTCTTCTTTCAGATGTTCAGAGCGGCGGAGCCGGCGCAGGCAAGCTCATCACATGCAGTGTTGCTCCTGTAACCGTTCTAGGTCTTCCAGATGCAGTGAACAGTCAGGACGGTCCTGGTCTTCCCGCTGGGAATCCCCATCCTTTGTTATTACCTCAATGATTTACATTTTGTTGCACTTCTTGACAATTCTTTTGCTGGATTCTTTCAGATTTTTCATGCAGCATTTTGGGGTACCTTCTAAAAAGACAGATGGCCCTACCACCTCGCTTTCCTTCTGGGGTATACAAATTGAATCCGAGGCCATGGTTTTCTGTCTACTGGAAAAATTACAAAAACTGCGGGACCTCATCGACTGCTTTTGCTCATTTGGTAAGATTACCCGAAGCTAAATGCAGTCCCTCCTTGGCCTTCTGGTTTTTGCGTGCTGCATTATGCCAATGGGTCAAGTTTTTTCCTGTCGCCTTTCCCTGACCACCAAAGGAATTCATCACCCAGAACACCACATTCAGTTAACCTATCTCCTTAAGGCTGATTTATAGTTTGGAGGCAACTTTCAGGTACATATAATGGTCATACTTGTGAGCAGCCGTCAGCCACCAACGAAGAGCTTGCATTGTTCATCAGCCAGGGCTGGAGTCAGCACCCGGCAAACCCAGGCAAGTACCAGGGCCCACTCAGGTCTCAGATTGCTGAACAGTAGGGAATCCCACAGTTTTACTTAAGAGTTGGGACTCTTCCTGGCTTAGGAGTCCCTTCTCTGATTCCATATATGAAAATAAAGGGGGAATCCCTAAGCATTGTCCGTATGCTTAGGGACACCCTGTAATTTAGCCTCTATTTCTGATATGTTTCTGCCAGGATTTGTACTCGCAGCCTTCTACATTAAAGACAAGTACCTTAACCACTGAGTCATTGTCACGGACACTCCCGTGACAGGTTCCAGGAGATCAGAGAGACTGGAAACACGTGAGTTAATTTGACTAATTCCTCGTGGATCATTTGGGTCTGTGTTGTTTTGGTAATGACCACACCTCTTGCAGGTGTTGTTGGTTTGGTCATTTAACTTCTCCTATTTATTACAGCTTACTCTTTCTGGGGGTGCGGTTTATAGCTTCAGTTTCAGGACTCTGGGCTAGCTGATTGTTGGATCTCAGTTGAGCTCCTGGCGCTGCCTTTGCTCCACATGAAGTTAAGTGTCGTCTTCCCTATTTGTATTTTGTTTGTTGTATTTCCCTGTCTTTTCTATCTAGGCCTGAGGGAGACTCATGTTCACCCTTCTGATGGAGGAATAGGTTGTCTCAAGTCCTGTCACTATACCAGGGCCCTACAGGGTGTGTTAGGGCTCTAGGTTACTTTGTATAGACTTTCCTACCATCAAGGTCAGCTCATACCGAAAGGTAGTCAGGACTTGGATTAGGAGGTGGCATTTTCCTTTACCCTAGTTTCCATGCCTATTTCCTGTTCCCTCTCCTATGCTCGTATGGATTTTCCCACCCACACTGCATCTGTGACAGCTATAGAGTTCAATGCTAGGCTGTGGTACAAAAACATCATAGTAGTTTCTCATATATTAGATATTCTGATACAGCATACATGATATTCTATACAGCAGAAGTATAATTTCATATATTTTTTTAGTAATTGTAAAAAATGTATAGCACAAAATAAATGTGTAATTACTAAACATATATATATATATATATATAGTTAAGGCTGCTCGCAGCCTGTAATTGTGGGCGGGGCCGAGGTCCCCCTTATTAACCCCCTCACCTGAGTCCTCGGTCTCGCACGCCGAGTCTATTTCCGGTCCTGCAGGCAGCCCGTCGGCTGAACGCCTCTGCAGCTCTACCCCCACATCGCTGTGCGACAGCCTCAGGTAAGGCAGGTTAGCACGCCGAGGTGCGGGGTCCGTTCTCCTCGCCATCGCATGCCCTCCCACCCGGCATCTGCGTGCCGGGTGCTCAGGAGGCCGAGCACGCACAGGGGGCGGGATGCTGGCACCAGGCTGTCAGTCCGCTCCTCATGCCCGCCGGGGCTCGGAGTCTCGCTCCCCTGCCCCCGACAAGCCCTCTCCCTCACCAGGATCCGGCGTTTGCACGCCTCGCATGGCGACCTGCCACCACGCTCCTGCGGTCAGTGGTGTGCCGCCTGTCCTGCGCAGGCGCCTTCCCTTCTTCCGGCCGGGACCCCCGTCCACCTGCCTGTATCCAGCGTTAAGAGGGGGGGGGGGTCCGGTTCCCCATGGGTCGCAGTCAGGCCCTGGCCGTTGGGGCTTGGATATTAATTTAAAATATATATATATATGAGTTAAGTGTCTGCTTTTCCTCTTCCTTCAGGTACACCCTGTCTACATTGGTGCGGTTGCATTATCCGCCCGATTCCCTCGTCTTACTTGTGTTTAAAAAAAAAAAAAAAAAAAAAAAAACCCAGGTCCTTTAGTCCCTTCTCGTGCCTCCGTGGGTCAACAGGTGGACCCCCTTGTGTCCGCTCAGGTGGGTATTTTAGGTTCTTTTTCCTATTCCTCCCGTGCTGCGCCTCCCCACCCGCTGCGCCCGCTCTAGCCTGTAGTCTCTCTCAGCTGAGAGATTTTACTTAGGCACCCTTCATCGCGCTCAGGCCTATTGGGAGCAGGAACAAAAAAAAAAAAAATATATATATATATATATACCCCATTCATCCTTTCAGCTTCTAAGGTTCAGGCGGGTATCTACTCCCTTCCCAAGCACGGCGACCTGCCACCACGCCTCCCGTCAGCCCGGAGCATTTAGGGTCACTCCTTCCACCAGGGACCCGAGGCGCTCAGGTCACTCCGTTCCCCACTGCCTGAAGCGCTCAGGTCACCCGCTCTCCACCACCTGCAACGCTCAGGTCACTCCGCTCTCCACGGCCGAAGCATTCAGGTCACTCCGCTCACCTCGGCCGAAGCTGCCCAGGTCACCCGCTCACCTCGGCCTGAAGCGCCCAGGTCACCCGCTCACCTCGGCCTGAAGCGCTCAGGTCACTCCGCTCACCTCGGCCTGAAGCCGCTCAGGTCACTCTGTTCTCCACGGCCTGAAGCATCTCAGGTCACTCTGTTCACCACGGCCTGAAGCGCTCAGGTCACTCCGCTCTCCACGGCCTGAAGCGCCCAGGTCACTCCGTTCACCCCGGCCTGAAGCGCTCAGGTCACTCCGCTCACCTCGGCCTGAAGCGCTCAGGTCACTCCGTCTCACCTCGGCCTGAAGCGCTCAGGTCACCCGCTCACCTCGGCCTGAAGCGCTCAGGTCACCCGCTCTCCACGGCCTGAAGCGCTCAGGTCACCCGCTCCCCACTGCCTGAAGCGCTCAGGTCACTCCGTTCCCCACTGCCTGCAAGCGCTCAGGTCACTCCGTTCACCTCGGCCTGAAGCGTTCAGGTCACTCCGTTCTCCACGGCCTGAAGCGCTCAGGTCACTCCGTCCACCACGGCCTGAAGCGCTCAGGTCACTCCGCTCTCCACGGCCTGAAGCGCTCAGGTCACTCCGTTCTCCACGGCCTGAAGCGCTCAGGTCACTCCGTTCTTCATGGCCTGAAGCGCTCAGGTCACCCGTTCCCCACTGCCTGAAACGCTCAGGTCACTCCGTCCACTTCGGCCGGCGCTCAGGTCACTCCGCTCACCACGGCCTGTAGCGGTCAGGTTCCTTCTCTCGCCTTCATTACCGTCGTGGCTTTCCTCTTCTCCGCCGCACGTCCATGCATTTCCCACTAGGGTGGGCCGCTGAGTGTGTTCAGGCTAGTTCCTTCCTGGCGCTCCCAGGCACTTCATCTCGCACCTTCGCTCCCAACGTCGTTCGGCAACACTGCGTGGCCAGCAGCTGGGGGCGCCATACCAGTCTCGTGCTCACTGGGTTCATTATTTTAGTCCTCAGATCAAGCTGAGTTTTCGGCCCGGCTAGCCGTGCGGCCAGGACGCCAGGTCTGTAATCCCAGGTACGTCCGATTTAGTTTGCTTCATCCGTTCTGGTGTTTCGGTCCACACGACCACATCAACCTCCAATTGCTTTCAGTTTTCCGTATTACAGGTTCGTTGGAGACGGCCGCTAGGATCATCAAGCCATGTCCCAGGCTTCGGATATGGATGACGCGTTGTCTCTCCCGGGTTCAGCGGTGTCTGGCCAAGGCGGGCCAGAATCTCTCAGAAGATGGACCGTGCCAAAGCTCATTGCCGAGTTAAATAGAAGGGGCATCGGGTACCCGGCCTCCGCCAGGAAAGCGGAACTATATAGACTGCTTGTGTCGGACCCCGGTTCGTCCATAGGGGAGGCCCCGTCCCCATCAATTCAGCAGTCATTGGCTCAATTACAGGCCACCATGGATTCTCTCGCCTCGTCGGTTGCAGACATCCGGTCCAGGGTGGTGGAGTTGGAACCGGGATTCCCTCTATTCCCCAGGTGCCGGGCCCACCTTCTGAGCCATCTCCACCCCAACCGCTGGCTCCAGGTACGGCTCCGGTAGTTCCCGTGATTGCTCCAGCTCATTTTGTCCCAGACCACATTAGGAAGGACATATTGGCGGGAAGGACGTCAACCTGGCGTCCATCTTGATTGCGCCCCACGATGGCGCGGAGAATAAGACCTTCGACTGCGGGGAGGTTTCGGTGGTCTTAAAGGCCAAGGATGCCCGGTTGAACCGTAAACTCACTGTTACCGAGTTTGTCCTGGCCTTCAGCCTGTTTAGAGACGTGATCTGCTCCGCCTTCCCCTGAGGAGGGAGGAGCTCGATACATATCTTTACAGGGTCACTGATCTTGGGCACAAGTACGGCGGCACGGCCTTCTATGACTACCACCGCTCCTTCTCGGCCAAGGCCGCCGCCGCACTTGCCCAGTTTCAGTTTACCACCAGTTGGGCCACTTTAGATATGGAGTTGTTCTGCCGGCATTTCGCCGGTCTCCGGGCTCCCTCGTGTTCGACTTGCCAGTCGATCTTTCACTCCGCAGAATGGTGTCCCCAGCCTGCCACGGCTCACCCGGACAGGGCCACGCCCGGGTCCTCGGGGGTCCAACGTAATCCCACCACCACAGACAAATTAGGAAGGCCTATAGTCTACCTTGGCAACGCCCAAGTATGTAACAACTTCAACTTTGGCAGTTGTCTTTTCAGTGGCTGCAGGGCCTTGCACATTTGCGCCATATGCTTCAGGGCTCACCCGAGGTCCACCTGTCCTAAGAGATTTGCAAAGCACCTATGACTGGCCGACATTGATGTTAGTCTCCTGGCCGCTTTGTTACGGGACCATCCCGACCCGAGTTTCGTGGGTTCTCTGATTGCCGGGCTCACCTCGGGCTTTGACACTGGCTTGGTGGCTCTCCCTCATTGCAACTGGGAGTGTCCCAACCTCCAGTCGGCCAGGTCCGATCCGGCCGCCGTCCAGGCGCTCCTGGACTCGGAGGTCGCGAACGGATTCGTGCTGGGTCCGTTCGATCAGATCCCCTTTCTCGGTGGCGGATTAGCCCCATAGGAATTGTGTCCAAAAAGATTCTAATAAAAACGTTTAGTTTACGATCTCTCGGCCCCACATGATTCCGTCATCCCGAGCATGAATTCTCTAATTCCTTCTGAGGAATTTTCAATGAGATACTCCTCCATCGATGAGGCCATTGCACTCATTCTCCAGGTAGGGCAGGGTGCCTGGTTGTCCAAGGCGGACATAGCGGACGCCTTCAAGCTTCTGCCGGTCGCACCCCACTTATGGAAGTACTACGGCATCCAGTGGGAGAGCAAATACTACTTCGCAAATCGTCTCACGTTTGGCTCAAAAAGCAGCCCTTGGCTTTTCGACCAACTAGCTCAGGCATTGCACTGGATCCTGGTCCAGTACGGTAGCACTGCATCAGTCATCCACTACCTGGACGACTTTCTCATCATCGAACGGCCACAACGCCATCCTTCAGGACTCCAGGATCTCTTGAAGCTGTTTTCCTCTCTGGACGTACTCCATTTCACAGGGCAAGACTACAGGGCCAACCACTTCCATCACTTTCCTGGGCATCTCCCTGGACTCGGACAGGTTAGAAGCTAGCCTACCAGGAGACAAGTTGGCGCAAATTCACCAGGTTATCTCTCAGACATTGGGGGCCTCCCAGCTGACCAAGGTGGAACTTCAGTCTCTCCTTGGCAGGTTGAACTTTGCCATGAGGATCATGCCCCAGGGCAGGGCTTTCATTTCGCGTCTTCTCTGTCTCCTCCCCACAGCCCCAGATTCTGACAGTATCATCCGTTTAGATAGGTCCGCCATGGCGGATTTGCAGATGTGGCATGACTTTATCGCGGGATGGAACGGGGTGAGCCTGTTTGTTCCCCCTGGAATCGTTTTTCTGCCAGGGTGTTTTCTGATGCTGCTGCTTCCAGGGGTTTGCTGCGATTTTTAGGGGCCATTGGTTAGCAGGTCCGTGGCCTCCCCAGATCAGCACCGACACTCAGGCCCTCGCTTCATCCCCGTTTTTGGAATTATACCCGATCGTGGCAGCTGCCGCAACGTGGGGATATCGGTGGGCTAATTCTAGCGTTATGTTTGTAACAGACAGCCAGGATGTGGTGGACATCATCTCCAAGGGTCGTGCCAAGTCTGCCAGAATCATGTCACTAATGCGCAGACTTGTCTGGCTGTCCTTGCGGGACAACTTCCATTTCTCGTGTTCCCACATAACAGGGGCCAGTAACTCAGCGGCCGATGCCTTGTCCCGCTTCAACTTTCCTGCTTTTTTCCAGGTATGTCCAGAAGCCGACCAGTCCGGAGCCCAGATTCCCAGTTTCGGCGATCTGACGATGGACTGAAATCCCTCTTGGCAGCTGCCAAGGTGCTCATGCACGGATCCCTATCAGCCAACACTGCCCGCAACTATCAAACCGGTTGGAATCTCTTTTCGAAATTTTCCAGGGAATATCCTCAAGGGGATACCGCATTCACATCATATGTGCTGGCGTTCATGGCACATTGCCATTCCAAGCTTCGATTGGCTCCAAACTCCATACGTTTATACCTTGCCGGCATCCAACACCACCTGTCTTTACGAAATCCTGAGCGTCGCTCAGTTTTTACGTCTCAGGCAGTCAAAGCCACGCTCAGGGGCATTGAAAGAAGCAGCAGGGACTCAACCCGGTCGCGCCGTCCGGTATCAGGCGAGCTGTTTAGGCAGCTGTCGTCGATCCTAGACGGTAGTCCTTTGGCCCTTCCATCAGCTTGGTTATTAAGGCGGCAATGTATTTAAGCTTTTATGGGTTCCTGCGCCCGGGGAATTTTCGGTTGGCTCCGCAAGAGGAACTTTCTTGAGGAAAGGACAATTGTCGTGGCACCAGGACCACTTCGTGTTGAGCCTTCCATCCACGAAGACGTCACAGACCGGTCCCCCGACAGAGATTCGATATTTTAAGACACAAAATACTTGGTGCCCCGTCAGTGTGCTTCAGCAGCTCCTCGCCATGGGTCAAACCTCAGGTCCCGATACTCCACTACTGCCGCTCCAGGGCAGACCGTTGTCCACTCTGCAGTTCGTGTCCCACATCAGGTCATTGGTCACAGGGTTGGGTCAGGACCCTGCCTCGATAACCGGCCACTCCTTCCGTATTGGGGCAGCCTCCGCGGCCTCCAGACACAAGGCCCCAGCTCATGTCATTCGCTTCATGGGTCGGTGGCGATCTGCCTGTTTTTCTAGATACATTCCTGATCCTCAATCCGAAACCCGCGAGGTGTTTCTGCTCACTAGCTTTGTAACACTATTAAACTACTTATTCACCTACCATGTGTCTTTTTGCCCTCTTTTAGGCCTGCCCACGGTACGTGGCTCCAGGCACACCTCGGCCACAGTTAGGTCTTATCGGCCGCACCACGGGCCGTGGCGACGCACACAAATAGTTAAGGCTGCTCGCAGCCTGTAATTGTGGGCGGGGCCGAGGTCCCCTTATTAACCCCTCACCTGAGTCCTCGGTCTCGCACGCCGAGTCTACCCTCCCGCCCTCCCTTTGCTTGACTCTTCTAGCTAGGGTGGGCCCTCTTTAGGCCTGCCCACGGTACGTGGCTCCAGGCACACCTCGGCCACAGTTAGGGTCTTATCGGCCGCACCACGGGCCGTGGCGACGCACACAAATATATATATATATATATATATATATATATATATATATAATCATACTTCTGATATATATATAAATGCATAATATGTGTGAAACAACTGCAGAGGTTTTTAGTCATAATATATTTACAGCAATTTAACATGAATCGCTATAGCTTAGTGGGTAAGTTCTTGCCTTCAATGTAGATGGCAGTTCGTTTAAATCCCAGAAGAATCATTTAAAAAAACAGAAGCTAAATAGAACTTAAATACACACACCAACCTTTAACCCCTTAAGGACCGGGCTCATTTTCACCTTAGGACCAGGCCATTTTTTGCAAATCTGACCAGTGTCACTTTTTGTGGTGATAACTTTAAAACGCTTTTTCTTATCCAGGCCATTCTGAGATTGTTTTTTCGTCACATATTGTACTTCATGACACTGGTAAAATTAAGTCGAAAAATTTCATTTTTATTTATAAAAAAATATCAAATTTACAAAATATTTTGAAAAATTAGCAATTTTCCAAGTTTCAATTTCTCTACTTCTATAATACATAGTAATACCGCCCAAAAAAGTTATTGATTTACATTCCCCATATGTCATTTTTTGGGGACGTTACAAGGCTTAGAAGTTTAGAAGCAAATCTTGAAATTTTTCAGAAATTTTCAAAAACCCACTTTTTAGGGACCAGTTCAGGTCTGAAGTCACTTTGTGAGGCTTACATAATAGAAACCATCCAAAAATGACCCCATTCTAGAAACTACACCCCTCAAGGTATTCAAAACTGATTTTACAAATGTCATTAACCCTTTAGGTTTTCCACAAGAGTTAATGGCTAATGGAGATAAAATTTCAGAATTTTGATTTTTTGGAGAATTTTCCGTTTGAATCCATTTTTTCCAGTAACAAAGCAAGTGTTAACAGCCAAACAAAACTCAATTTTTATTGCCCCGATTCTGTAGTTTTCAGAAACACCCCATATGTGGGCGTAAACTGCTGTATGGCCAAACGGCAGGGCACAGAAGTAAGGGAACGCCATATGGTTTTTGGAAGGCGGATTTTGCTGGACTGGATTTTTGACACCATGTCCCATTTGAAGCCCCCGATGCACCCCTAGAGTAGAATCTCCAAAAAGTGACTCCATCTAAGAAACTACACCCCTCAAGGTATTCAAAACTGATTTTACAAACTTTGTTAAGCCTTTAGGTGTTCCACAAGAGTTATTGGCAAATGGAGATGCAATTTCGGAATTTCTATTTTTTGTTACCTTGCCTCAAAAAAAGTGTAATATAGAGCAACCAAAAATCATATTTACCCTAAAATAATACAAACAAAACTGCCACCTTATCCCGTACTTTCCAAAATGGGGTCACTTTTTTGGAGTTTCTACTGTAGGGGTGCATCAGGGGGGCTTCAAATGGGACATGGTGTCAAATAACCAGTCCAGCAAAATCTGCCTTCCAAAAACCATATGGCGTTCCCTTCCTTCTACGCCCTGCCGTTTGGCCATACAGCAGTTTACGACCACATATGGGGTGTTTTTCTGCAAACTACAGAATCGGGGCAATAAATATTGAGTTTTGTTTGGCTGTTAACCCTTGCTTTGTTACTGGAAAAATTGATTAAAATGGAAAATTTGCAAAAAATAGCTATTTTCGGACCGTTTTTATTTTTTGTTATTTACATCGTTGAACTGACAGGTTAGATTGTGTGCTATTTCTATAGAACAGGTTGCTACGGACGCGGCAATACTAAATATGGCTACTTTTTGGGGGGTTTTGTTTCAGTTTTACATAATAAAGCATTTTTGAAAAAAATGATTTTTTATTGTCTTCACATTCTGAAAGCCATATATTTTTTTTATTTTTTTGGCGACTGTCTTATGTAGGGGCTCATTTTTTGCGGGATGAGATGGCGGTTTGATTGGAACTATCTTGGGGTGCATATGACATTTTGGTCGCCTGCTATTACACTTTTTGTGATGTAAGGTGACAAAAATGGCTCTTGACACCGTATTTTTTTATTTTTTTTTGTGTTCACCTGAGGGGTTCGGTGATTTGTTATTTTATAGAGCAGGTTGCGACGGACGTGCCGATACCAAATATGTATACTTTTTATTTATGTTTTACACAATATTATCATTTTTTAAAACAAAACAAATCATGTTTTAGTGTCTCCATAGTCTGAGAGCCCTATTTATTTATTTTTTTGGGGGTGATTGTCCTATGTGGGGTATCATTTTTTGCGGGATGAGATATAACTTTTTGATCGCTTGCTATTACAGTTTTTGAGATGTGAGGTGACAAAAATGGTTTTTTTTTACATTGTTTTTATTTAATTTTTTTAACAGTATTTACCCGAGGGGTTAGATAATGTGATATTTTTATAAAGCAGGTTTTTACGGACGCGGCGATACATAATATGTATACTTTTTATTTATTTATTTTACTTTAACACAATAATAGCATTTTAGAAAAAAAATAATATGTTTTAGTGTCTCCATAGTCTGAGAGCCATATTGTTTATTTTTATGGGCGATTGTCTTATATAAGGACTCATTTTTTGCGGGATGAGATGGCGGTTTTATTGGTACTATTTTGGGAGGCATACGCCTTTTTGATCACTTGGTATTACACTTTTTGTGATGCAAGGTGACAAAAAATGGCTTTTTTACACCATTTTTTGTGTTTTTTTTTACGGTATTTGCGTGAGGGGTTAGCTCACGTGACATTTTTATAGAGGAGATTTTTACGGACGCGGCGATACCTAATATGTGTAGTTTATTTGTTTGTTTTTTTATTTTTATTCAGTGATATGTATTTTTCTTATTTTTTTCACTTTTTTGACATTTTTTTGACCCAGACCCACTTGGTTCTTGTAGATCCAGTGGATCTGATGTCTATATAATACAGTAAGTACACTATATAATGTACTGCACTGTATTTTTTTACTTTTCACAGTCTGGTCAGACTTCTGCCTTTACAGAGCAGCGGGTGATGGGAAGAGAGGTGAGCTCCCTCCCTCTACCATCCTATCCCGTCGGGGGGGGGGCTGCAAAGGTACGGCAGCCCCCCGATGGGAGAGGGAGAGAGCTCCCTCCATGTTAACACCTTCTATACCGCGGTCCGTACGGACCGCGGTATAGAGGGTTAAACTGCTGACATCTGCAGCACAGATGTCAGCAGTTTATAGCAGGGGTCAGCAATGTGCTGACCCTGCTATACCCACTAGACACCAGGGAATGGATTGAAAGGAGGCGGGCGGGGATTGCAATGCGATCCCGCCTGCCACACCTCCCGCCTCCGCGCGCCCACCCGCAGCACTGCCCGGATCTCCTGCACCGCCCGGGGGACACCAAGATGGCGGGGTGCAGGGGGGTTAAAATTTAAAATTAGGGCATATTTAGTCTCTGATCCCCGTGGTCACAGACCGCGGGGATCAGAGATCGCACATAAGCGCAGCAAACCGCAGGTCTGAATTGACCTGCGGTTTGCTGCGATCGCTGACATGGGGGTCACAGGACCCCTAAGATGTGTGCCAAGATGCCTGCTGATTGATTTCAGCAGGCATCCTGTTCCGATCACCGCCACGTGCGCAGCGGTGATCGGATATTCACAGGGCGTACATGTACGCCCTTGGTCCTTAAGGGGTTAAAATTTGTGTAAATATTATTTTTTGTTGGGAAAGGTGGCAACCCTAACAGAACCCCTGCTCCCCGGGGACCCCCATAACTTTTATATAGTCATGTCTACGGAGATGTGTGGGTGCTCATTTGAGGGACAATTTGTCTTTTTTTGACAATACCATTTTAGGGTGTGTATGACTTGATCACTTATTGTTCAATTTTCTAGGGAGATAATGTGATGAAAAAACAGCAATTCAGCCATTTTTATTTTTTTCTGTTACATGCTTCACCATATGGGCTAACTTTTTTTTACATTCAATAGTATGGGTGTTTCTGCATGCGACGATGCCCATATTTTTTTTTTTTTTTGGGGGGGGGAGTTGATTTTACTTAAAATTTTCTTTTTTATATATTTTCAAAACTTTTTTTTACTTTTTTTATCTACTTTTCATCAGATTGGAACTAGGGATGAGCGAATCGACTTCGGATGAAACATACGGCTCATCGGAGCCAATACATTCTAATGCTGTACGAAGTTCCTCCTCCGTACAGTATTAGAATGAAGTTTTATGTTTCATCCGAAGTCGATTCGATCATCCCTAATTGCAACTTATACAGAATAATGGAAATTGCTCCATTATTCTATATGGAAATCACAGTTCAATACTGACACCTAGTGGCCTGAACTGGAATATTCTAATAATGAGTGTGGAGGCCTAGTACTAGCTGCGACTCATTTTTAGAACCGGGTGCTTTCCCCGATCTCCGCTGGGGGAAGGCACGTCAGAGCAGGAAGCCCGTGCTTTCGTTTTTTAACACTCTCAGATGCAGTGGTGACATTTGACCATGGCATCGGGGTGGTTAAATGTCCAGGTCAGGAGCAGATCGTGGACATTGGTAGGGGGTGCCTGGTTGCAGAGCAGTAGAGATGTCGCAGACATAAAATTTTCTGCTAGCGAACTGCGAACGCGAACTTCCACAAATGTTTGCGAACGGGCGTACTGGGCGAACCGCCATAGACTTCAATAGGCAGGAAAATTTTAAAACCCACAGGGACTCTTTCTGGCCACAATAGTGATGGAAAAGTTGTTTCAAGGGGACTAACACCTGGACTGTGGCATGACGGAGGGGGATCCATGGCAAAACTCGCATGGAAAATTACGTAGTTGACGCAGAGTCGGGTTTTAATCCATAAAGGGCATAAATCACCTAATATTCCTAAATAGTTTAGAATAAAATGTTTTAAAACATCCAGTGTGTGTATACGATCAGGTATGATGTTGTATCGATCAGGTAGTGTAAGGGTTACGTCCGCTTCACAGACATTGACAGACCAAACTCTGACAAACCAAACTCCACGTTTAACGCACCGCAAACTGTTCATTTGCAGAATCGCAAACTCCCCATTTGCACAAAGTTGGATACCAAGCTAGCCATATCTAGTTGCTTGTCCTCACTGACGTCATTGAAGGTCTCTTCCTCCACCCAGCCACGTACAACACCAAGGGTCCCCGAAAGGTGACAACAAGCCCCCTGGTACGCCTGCTGTGGTTGGTCTTCCACCTTCCTCCTCTGACTCCTCTTCTTCAGACTCCTCTATCTGCGTTGCCGCAGGTCCAGCAATTGATGACGACAAGGCTGCTTCTGGTGGTGATGGTGACCACAACTCTTCCTCTTCATGCTCATCTACGGCCTGATCCAGCACTCTTCGCAGGGCACGCTCCAGAAAAAACGCATATGGGATGAGGTCGATGATGTTGCCTTGAGTTTGACTGACCAGGTTTGTCACGTCCGCAAAAGGACTCATGAGCCTACAGCCATTGTGCATGAGCATTCAGTAACGCGGCCAAAAAATACCCAGCTTCGCAGAGACTGTCCTCTTTTTTTTTATAAAAAAATCAGTTTTTATCAGTTTAATCCCTGTTATGTCCCCTATCAGGGGACGTTTATCGAATAGATTTTGGGAACCGGGAGGTGGAAAAAGATGGTTGGTCGGTCCTCTTCCTTCCAATTTGGGGCACTGCGCGTGCGCCGTGCAATATACTGTGCCACCCTATATGAGTGGTGTGTTAAGTAGTACTATTTCTATCAGTTTAATCCCTGTTATGTCCCCTATCAGGAGACGTGTATCGAACAGATTTTAGGAACCAGGAGATGGAAAAAGATGGTTGGTCAGTCCTCTTAATTCCAATTTGGGGCACTGCGCATGCGCCGTGCAATGTACTGTGACACCCTATATGAGTGGTGCGTTAGGTAGTGCTATTCCTATCAGTTTAATCCCTGTTACGTCCCCTATCAGGGGACATGTATCGAATAGATTTTAGACAGCTGCAAAGAGTTGTCAATAGTTGACACTCTCATGACATAAATTTTCTTCCTCTATGCGTCAATCTTGGTGTAGTGATGACTGTGCTCGTGCGCACGTTTGGGAGATTGCAGGCGATGGAGGTTTTTCAAAGCCTATGGTCGTGCTGAGATAGTTCAGTGACAGTTAAGAGACCCAGGAAACAATGATTCTGCAGTGTGGACCCATTGTTGGCCTAGTAGGCTTTAATGATCACCTTAGATGATCACAAAGAAAATTACTGTTTTTTCTATGCAAAATTATGTTCTGTTCACAATGAAGCAACAACCTTATCATCTGGGATGTGCCAACATTGCCAACACACTCATAGAGGTGATGATTGCTTCATTGTGATACGCAAGCCCCTTCACCACAACAAGGTAACGATCACGAAGGGGAATTGACACATTAATGTGCCTTTTTTTTGTTTTGTTTTTGCAGCCACAGTGCATCACCAGAGGCCAGAAAAATTATACACATGCCTGAAGAACTAGGTATTGTTGCAGCTGCTGCTGTAGCAGCGGCCAGAAAAAATGATGTTTTCCAGGCAGAAGGTGTACTAAAACATTGCGGCGGCTTGAACCCTAGTTTGTGGCGGAGAAGTCACGCAAGTCATCCGGCATTCAGAGATTAAATACAGCAGCGTGGGGACCATTTTTAGCCCAAGGCAGCTCATCAGGTCTTTTTTAGTCAAATGTATCCCCCACTGTCAGTCCCTTCGGGATCCATGCCTCATTCATCTTAATAAAGGTGAAGTAATCTAGACTTTTTTGACCTAGGCGACTTCTCTTCTCAGTGACAATAACTCCTGCTACGCTGAAGGTCCTTTCTGACAGGACACTTGAAGCAGGGCAGGCTAGAAGTTCTATCGCAAATTGGGATAGCTCAGGCAACAGGTCAAGCCTGCACACCCAGTAGTGAAATGGTTCATCGCTCCTCAGAGTGTCAATATCTGCAGTTAAGGCGAGGTAGTCTGCTACCTGTCGGTTGAGTTATTCTCTGAGGGTGGACCCCGAAGGGCTGTGGCGATGTGTAGGACTTAAAAAGCTCGGAATGTCCTCCATCAACAACACGTCTTTAAAGCGTCCTGTCCTTGCCAATGTGGTCGTGGTAGGAGGAGAATTACACTCACCTCTTCCCCTGTTAGATTTCCGTTGTGCTGTGACATCCCCCTTATAAGCTGTGTAAAGCATATTTTTTAACTTGTTTTGGAACTGCTGTATCCTTTCTGACTTTAATTCGGTAACATTTCAGCCACTTTCTGCTTATACCGGGGGTCTAGTAGCGTGGCCACCCAGTACAGGTCGTTCTCCTTCAGCCTTTTTATACGAGGGTCCCTCAACAGACATGACAGCATGAAAGACCCCATTTGCACAAGGTTGGATGCCGAGCTACTCATCTCCCGTTCCTCGTCCTCACTGATCTCATTGAAGGTCTGCTCTTCCCCCCAGCTACGTACAACACAACGGGTCCCAGATAGGTCACAACAAGCACCCTGGGATGCCTGCTGTGGTTGGTCTTCCTCCTCCTCAAAGCCATATTCCTCCTCTGACTCCTCTTCCTCATACTCCTCTTCCAGCGTTGCCACAAGTCCAGTAAGCGATGATGACAAGGCTGTTTCTGGTGGTGATGGTGACCACAACTCTTCCTCTTCACGCTCATCTACAGCCTGATCCAGCACTCTTCGCAGGGCACGCTCCAGGAAGAAAGCAAATGGGATGAGGTCGCTGATGGTGCCTTCGGTGTGACTGACTAGGTTTGTCACCTCCTCAAAAGGATGCATGAACCTACAGGCATTGCGCATGAGTGTCCAGTGAAGTGGCAAAAAAATACCCAGCTCTGCAGAGGCTGTCCTAGCACCCTGATCATACAAATACTCGTTAACGACTTTTTCTTGTTGGAGCAGGCGGTCGAACATTAAGAGTGTTGAATTCCAATGTGTCGGGCTGTCGCAAATCAAGCGCCTCACTGGCATGTTGTTTCGCCGCTGAATATCGGAAAAGTGCGCCATGGCCGTATAGGAACACCTGAAATGGCCACACACCTTCCTGGCCTGCTTGAGGACATCATGTAAGCCTGGGTACTTATACACAAAGTGTTGTACGATGAGATTCAACACATGTGCCATGCACGGCACATGTGACAACTTGCCCAAATTCAATGCTGACAACAAATTTGTTCCATTGTCACACACCACTTTGCCGATCTCCAGTTGGTGCGGGGTCAGCCACTGATCCACCTGTGCGTTCGGTGTGACTCTCTGCTTTCAGGCAAGTCAACCCCAAGACGGCGTGACACTGTCGTATCTGGGATGTGGAATAGCCCCCGGGGAGCTGGGGTGTGTGCAGTTGATGTGGAGAAAGACGCAGCAGCAGAAGAGGACTCAGCCGAGGAAGTTAGCGAAAAGGATGGAGTAGGAGGAGTAGAGGAGGTGGCAGCAGGCCTGCCTGCAAGTCGTGGCGGTGTCACCAACTCCGCTGCCGAGCCACGCATTCCATGCTTGGCAGCCATCAGCAGGTTTACCCAATGCGCAGTGTACGTGGTATACCTGCCCTGACCGTGCTTTGCAGACCAGGTATCAGTGGTCAGATGGACCCTTGCCCCAACACTGTGTGCCAGACATGCCATGACTCCCTTTTCCACAATGGAGTACAGGTTGGGGATTGCCTTTTGTGAAATAAAAATTCGGACGGATACCTTCCACTGCAGTGTCCCAATAGCTACAAATTTTTTGAAGGCCTCAGACTTTACCAGCTGGTATGGTAAAAGCTGGCGGGCTAAGAGTTCCGTCAAGCCCGTTGTCAGACACCGGGCAAGGCGGTGACTGAGACATTGGCTTCTTACGCTCAAACATTTACTTGACAGACACCTGACTGTGGGCAGATGAGCAGGAACTGCTGAAGGTGAAAGGCGGAGTGGCGGGTGGTTGAGAGGGGGCAGGGAGGACAGCAGTGGTTGACGTGGCTGAAGATGCTGGACCAGTAGGAGCATGGTGGCTTTGAGTTTGTGTGCTGCTTGTATTCATGTGTTGATCCCATAGGCGTTTGTGATGTGAGATCATTTGCCTTCACAAAGCAGTTGTACCTAGGTGGGTGTTGGACTTCCCACGACTAAGTTTCTTTTGGCACAGGTTGCAAATGGCATTGCTGTGACCAGAGGCAGACACACCAAAAAAATGCCACACTGCTGAGCTTTGCAATGACGGCATTCTGGTGGTGGCAACAGCATGCGTTGATTGGCGTTCTGTCTGGCTGACCAAGGGTGCCAATACATGCTGTCTGACTGTGCCACTAGCTCCTTGCGACGACCTCCCCCTGCTTCAAACTCGTCTCCTCCTCCTCTCTGTCTCCCCATCTGAACTTTCCCACTGTTCTTCTTCTCTTCGAGCGGCCCCTCACGTGACATCCACGGACACATCATCATCATCAACCGCTTCACTTGTATCTGAGAACTCAGAAAAGGAAGCAGCAGCGGGTACAACATCGTCATCATCACACCGTACATCCATGTGTGTAATGCTGCCTGACTGAGACATATCCCTGTTATCTACATCATCTGGCAATAATGGTTGCGAATCACTTATTTCTTCCAAATGATGTTTAAATAACTCCTCTGACAGATCAAATGAAGCGGCTGTGGTGCCAGTGTTGGTGGTGGCGGCAGGCAGGCGAGTGGTAACTTGAGAGGTGCCGAAGCTGAGCTGGAGTAGGATGGTGCATCAAGCTTCCTAGTGGAAGCTGTAGATGATTGGTTGTCCTTTGTAAGCCAGTCAACCATGTCCACGAGTTCAGGGTACGTGGCCTCTGAACACTGGGCATTACTCTAGGGCCAAAGGAAATCACAGCACCATGACCAAGATGGCCCTTGCGGGGTGGCCTGTCCCTGCCTGTCAAATTTTTTTTTGATTAGTGGTACTATGCGTGCAAGGTACTGTGTCACCCTATATGAGTGGTGGGCATTGGGCACAGTACAGTAAGTGGGCCTGACACACACTGGCAGGCAAATGCAATTATATTAAAGGGTAAAAATTATATGACATTTTTATTTGCAAGGTAATGTGCCACCCTATATGAGTGGTGGGCAGTGGGCACAGTACAGTCTGTGGGCCTGACACAGACTGGCAGGCAAGTAGGCAAATGCAATTATATTAAAGGGTTAAAATTAAATGACTTTTTTATCTGCAAGGAACTGTGCCACCTAATATGAGTGGTGGGCAGTGGGCACAGTACAGTCTGTGGGCGAGACACACTAGCAGGCAAATGCAATTATATTAAAGGGTTACGATTAAGTGACTTTTTATCTGCAAGGTACTGTGCCACCCTATATGAGTGGTGGGCGGTGGGCACAGTACAGTCTGTGGGCCTGACACACACTGGCAGCCAAATGCAATTATATTAAAGGGTAAAAATTAAATGAGTTTTTTATCTGCAAGGTACTGTGCCACCCTATATGAGTGGTGTGCACCCAGTACAGTCTGTGGGCCTGCGGCCTCTCACACACGGGCAGGCAACTGCAATATATAAAGAAAAAATGAATAAAAGCAGACTGATGTACCAGCCCTAAAAAGGGCTTTTTGGAGTGCTATCAGGACGCTGTCCTCACAGCAGATGAGTCTTTGAGAACTGGAGTGGACACAGAACACTGGCCTAGCTAACGCTTCCTCTATTAATTCAGCAGCAGCAGCACTCTCCCTGCTTTAAGGTGGATGCTGTCCTTGCTTTTTGATAGTAGGTGGGAGGGTCTGGTAGGGAGGGTATGCTGATTGGCTGGAATGTGTCTGCTTACTGTGAGGTACAGGGTCAAAGTTTGCTCACTGATGATGTATAGGGGGCGGACCGTACATCGCATAGGTTCGCCCTCCGCGGCGAACGCGAACAATCGATGTTCGTCGGGAACTGTTCGCTGGCGAATCATTCGGGATATCTTTACAGAGCAGACGCCATGTTTAAAGATCCAACATGTGACATGCACTTACGGCGGATGCCGGAAAGGAGTTACTGGTCACATAACCAAATTTGTATAGGGCATAGCTTTCTTTCAGCACGGAGCTTGTGCAGGTACTTTGGGAGAGAGGGGTTGTGTATGCCTGCGAGGGGCCGGGTGAGGGAGGGTCTAGTGATGTGCAGTCCTGAGGGACATGCTGTATGACGACCCGCTCCGTTCCTATAGCGTTTTGTGAGGGAGGGTAACTCATTCCTGTGAAGGGAGGGGTCATGTGGCATATTCTGGGGTGGGCATGAGGGTGCAGATCTGTGTGTGGGGCTTTATAGGGTGCAAATCTGTGGGGGAGGGGCGAAATCGACCAAATGTGACTGTGTTATTACATTATTGCAAGATCTGGGGCCACATTTTGTCTAAAACTCTAAAACTGGCCCTGGCCCCACTGTACAGTGGTGTGCCAAGGGAGGGGGGGGGGGGCATTAGACCCCGGGTGCAGGCTCTCAGGGGGGTGCTGGCTGCTATGAGCTCTTTCATCATCATCAATATAGTTGAAAGCGCTCATTGCTGGAGCTCAGGGGAGTCATCTCCCTGCGCTCCTTCTCTCCTCTAGACCCGTCCAAGTAGTAATGTTATGACGTGTGTCTCACTTTGTGCCGGAGTGCAGAGAAATGAGATGCAGTAAGTGATAGCTATATTAGGGAGTCATTACCCTATGAAGGGTCAGAGTTATTATACTGTATGAGAGGCCATATGGTGGGTCATTATATTGTGTGAGTGCCCCTTACACAGTATATTAAGTAGTGCTGAGATTAATCGCCCAAGGGCCTACATGAACCTGGAGCTCGTCCTGGATGTGGCTGGCTCCTCAGGTTTTGGGGCGCTATTCTGATTAGAATGGTGCACCACCCCTTGGCCAGCAGGGTGGCACTTGGACGAGTTGTGCAGGAACCTTTCTTTATTGCACCTGTTTCCTATCAGTGTTGCAGCTGAACTGTGGGGTGATGAGTTGTGAAATAAGCAAGTGGGTTTTTAATCTGATAACCTCTCAGTTGTTCATTACATCAACCGTTTGTCTGCTTCTTTCCTTCTAATATTAACCCTGTTACAGCACCTGGTTCCTTGGTGTCTAGAATTTAATATTTGGTTGCGTTCCCGTCATATTCCAGGTTTGTAAAACACCATTTCTGATGTTCTCTCTCGCCTCCATTGGCAGAAGTTCCGGGATTTACTGCTGTGCCTACCCCACCTTTGGGACCTCGTGTTGGCGGTCTGATGCCATTGATCTATTTGTATGAGTTAGATGGTAATTCTCCAGTGATCCAGTGCGTTTTAAAGTCACAGTATCTTATATAACCCTTCTGTGTTCTCGAGTTGTTTTGGTGGTAGTCGCCCAGTCTAGGATAACGGGTATTCATTTAATTTTTTAGGTCTAAGGTTGGCGGTTTCTAAGCATTTCGTCATCAGACAAGCCTTAAAAATAGAGATGAGCGAAGTTTTGAAAAATTTGATTCAGCCAATTCTCTGAACTTTAACATGAAATTTGATTTGTTCAAAATTAATTTGTCACTTAACACAATAAATCAGGTATACCCAGGCCACTCATATTCATCCCACTGGGTGGCAGAATCTCAGTGTGAGGGCTTAGAAGCTAAACTGCAGGAAAAGTGTATCGCCGTATGCATTACATTCTAGTGCACCAGCATTCATAGTTAATCCGTTCTGTAGGTACTGTGCTGTCAGTTGTACTGGTGTAATTGATCACCGTGTACATCACTGTGCAGTGCACCAAGATTCATAGCTAATTCCTTCTGTTAAACAAAAAGAAAAGCCAAAAAGTAAAGTCAAAACCCGTGGGGGCCACTGCAAGAGGTTTTTTCCAAATGATTCCTTAATGGAACAAAATAAAGAAATGGAGACAGCGGCAATAAAGTAGTGGAAAAAATTTATTTAATGCACGTTGTGGCAGTCAAACACCTGATTTTAATTGGCTTCTGTTAGCTGTAGGTTTACTGTGCAACAGTATTACAGGTAACTGTTACCATCAGGTCTAATTTATCGCAGTGGACTTAACCGTGAAGTGCCCCAACATTCAAGTAGCCCCATGACAAAGTGGGGAGGGTGGCAGCAGCAGCAGTGGCAGTACCAGTGACAATGGTGGCCCCGTGACAGAGTGGGGAGGGTGGCATCAGCAGTGATAGTAAGGCTGTGTTGACATGAATGTTTATTTTTCCTTTCTTCTGCGTTGTTAGTATTTACATAACGTATTTTGAGCATCCACAAAGCCTCTTTCAGATGGTCAGTATTTGATCAGTATTTGTAAGCCAAAAGCAGGAGTGGGTCCAAAACAGAGATAAAATGTCATAGGAATATTTGCATCTCTTCTGTGTTTTGGACTCACTCCTGCTTTTGGCTTACAAATACTGATCAAATACTAATGCAAAATACTGATCATGTGAAAGAGGTCTTATGCTCAATTTGCAGCGGTTTTCGCCATTTACGACTAAAATGAGTTTTTTTTTTTTTAATAAGGAAAAAAAGTCCTGCAAGCAGGACTTTAATGGCCTCTTTCACATGGCCAGTATTAGGTATCAGTATTTGATCAGTATTTGTAAGCCAAAAACATAAGTGGGTCCAAAATAGAGATAAAATGTGATGGAATTATTTGCATCTCATTTGTGTTATGGACCCAGTCCTGCTTTTGGCTTACAAAAGTACTGATCAAATACTGACCTTGTGAAAGAGGCCTTACGGATGTTCAAAATACAGGATCATTTTTTTTTCTATTCTTCTTACAGAGAAGAATAATGGAAAAATTAAGGGTGATGTCAACACGGACAAACAGGGACAATAGTGGCCTAATAACAGAGTGATGATGGGCGCCAACTAGCAGGTGAACTTGAATATTCTGCTTTATCTCTCTGCTGTGCTAAACGTGGCTTCAGTCTGATTACTGGACTTTAGGACTGTTCTGGTACCTTTGGCGCGGGGTGCCTTTGGCTGTTGACACCCTCACAATACTCTGTAAGGAGCCATGGTGCTCTATGAGCTGCTTACCTGAAGGGACTCCTGCTGCAGGAGGGGGTTCTTCCCCTCACTTCTCCATGTTTCATGTCTTCACAGCTCCACTATCAAATCTTAACTGACTATAGCTTCCTGCAACCCCTCCCTTGGTAGGAAACAAGACTAGCCCACGTCTGCCTAAAAGGGGGAGAATGGAATGGTAAGTTTCATTCTATCTAAAGATCTGTCTCTGCCAGATACACAATGCCATCTGCTGGAGAACCAGGCACATTACATGAACATAATAGTTTCATAGCAATATTAGGAATGCACAGTGTAGGAGGACCTGGAATAGATACACAGATGACATTATTGTTAGCCTTAGAGACAGTAGCAGGGTGTAGGAATGGTAGTACCACTCTGGGGTGCTATAGCAGTAACACAGACAATAGTGGCCCATGACAGAGTGAGGATGGGGGCCAACAGTAGTGGCTGTAATAGGAACAATAGTGGCCCCATAAACAGAATAGGGATAAGGGCCAACAGCAGTGACAGAAACAGGGACAATAGTGGCCCCATGACAAAGTGTGTGTGTGCATATGTGTATGTGTGTGTGTGTGTGTGTGTGTGGGGGGGGGGGGGGTCAGCAGCAGCGACAATAGTTGCCCTATGAAAGAGTGGGGAGGGGGCAGCAGCAGTGGCAGTAACAGTGACAGCAGTGGCCGCATGACAGAGTGAAGGGGAGGGGTAGCAGCAGTGGCATACAGAACAAGATGACGGCAGATTACAGCAGTAGCAGAACCTAACAACAACAGTGTAATAGCAAGGCCCAGTGATATGCATATCCTTTTAAAAATTGAACATGTACACATCAGTAGGCCAAGAAGCCCCATTGTAGGAATGGCAGTAGAGGCAACAGGCGAGTGGCAACATCAGAATGGTGTCAGCAGCATGTGGCCAGAAGTAATGGCCCATTTTGGCAACACACTACTGTATGATGATTAGTTGCAGAATTATCTATTCTGTTGCATCAGGCACCAGTGTCTTGAAATCCTGGTTGATCCACGCCTGATTAATCTTTATGAAGGTTATCCGGCTGAAGAAAACTGCTCATCAGAGACTCCAGACTGAAGCTACTGCAAATAGAGCTGGTTCTGCTCCATCTGACCCCCCTTCCCCCACCAGTCATGGAAGTGGAGTGTGACCGCAGAGGGTCCACCTGGTCAGACCTTCCTGAGGACAACATATGGTGCTTGTAGACAGCGACCAACTGATTACCCAGTATTGTAGTCCATTTTTGCATCCCTCTCAGAAGGTCTAAAAAATGTCCCCATTTTTGACCAGTAGTGAGGGTGTAATAATGTGGATAGCCAGGAGTCATCCCTCAGCCGAATCCTAACAATTTAGCTGTCATTACACATTAACACTACAGCATGCATCTGACCATTTGAGTAAGGGACTCGGAGGGCCTCTCTGCCTCCATCTCCACTACATACTGCCACTGGGTTGTCTGGGTCATCTGCATTGTCTTCGTCGTCGCCCTCCAGCTTCTCGTGTTCATCCTCTTGCTCCTCTCGCCCAGGCAGATAAAAGAACTAGTTGTGTGTGAAATTCTGGGTGCTTATGTCCTCATCCTCCTCATTTGCAAGTTCATCCTCCTCAGGGCTCCAATAGCTGTGAAATGTAGGTGCCACTTCTTTTGTCCCCTCTCCAGTCAGATTTCTCAGCTTCCCCTCCAAGACTTGAAGGAACGGAATGACATCATTCATCCCAAAGTTTTGCCGACTGGCAAATCAAGTGGCCTCCTCATAGGGCCTGAAAAAATGGCACATGTCACGCATGAACTGCCACTGGTTAACGTGGAAGTTACACAAGGATTAAATCCGCTGCAATAAGAAATTGTTGACTGCCTTCCTCTGCTCGTACAGGTGGTCTAAAATATGGAGTGTGGAGGAACAGTAGGTGGAAACATCGCATAACAGGCAATGTTGGGTAAGAGAATTTTGCCTTTGCAGCTCAAGAAGGGCGGGTTTTGCATAGAAAGAGTGTCTGAAGTGCATGTAGTTTCCTGGACGTTTTAAACAGCTCTTGCTGTTCAGTAGAAGACTTGAGGAATCAGGTGACAATGAGATTGAAGACGTATGCCATACAGGGCGCATGGGTCAGCTCTCCCTGATGCAGCGCAGACCATGGTTCCTATATTCACTTGGCGAGGAGGCAGCCAGTGTTTGACTTCTTAATTGATGGCGCTGAGTAGTTCCTCCCCGGTGTGGCTCAATTCGCCATGGCTGACCAGGTGCAGATCCGTGTAAAAATGCCTAACTTTGCATAGGTGACATGCTGGAGGACCACTGTGAACTGTGCCTAAGGCATCATGCACACAACAGTTTTTTGATTCCGTGTCCGTTGTGCCGTTTTTCGTGATTTTCTGCAGACTCATTGGTTTTCAATGGGTCCGTGGAAAACTCGGCAAATGCACTGTTTGTCCTCCGCGTCCGTGGTCCGTGATTCCAGTCCATCAAAAAATATAACCTGTCCTATTCTTGTCCGAGAAAAACGGTGCGCGGACCCATTCAAATCAATGGGACCGTGAAAAAATGCGGACTGTAGTTCAACCTTTTTGAATGCAGTTGCTAAAAAGAGTCCAGCTTTGATAGGGATCGATACTCTGTGGAAAGATTCACATATTCACATTGAATATTTGTGTCTGAATCTTAAATTGCTCATCCACACTTGTGTAATTCAAATCCCGACTAGTCTCACTTATTATTTATAACACGCTTTGATATGGGATGGTAGTACTTACGGTCGTGGTGGTTTTTCTTTTGCGGCGTCCCGCACCCACACTGACCTGGATGGATCACTTTCACCGTCTCGGCATCTCGCGTGTTCTGGCTCCGTGCGCTGTTTAAGTTTTCCCGCTTGGCAAGTGAGTATTCTCGTGCTCTGGGTTCGGCGTTTCACGTGACCTGGTTCCGGTCATGTGCTTCAGTCTCCTCCGTGCGCTGCCTCAATATCGGCTATAATGCACTGTAGTTGGAGGTTCGGGTTTTGTAAATCCTGGCTTTAGGAGCGCTCCCAATAAAAAAAGTTAGATGTTTGCTGGTATATTAATGCATGTCGTTCCTCTGCATACTAGGAGTCACCAAACGCGTTTCAAAGCCCTCACTGGCTTCTTCCATGGTCTAGTATGCATCTGTTAGTGGGTCCCTTTTTATAGAGGTTTTTTTAGTGGATCCCCATAATTTGTGGGGTGGATTGCTGGATTGCGCATGAGATACATGTAAAGTATATAGGTATAAAAATGTGCAAAAGTAAATAACAAAGAACACAGACTATATATAAAATACATATAGTGCAAAATACAAATATAAAAAAATATAAAAATATAAAAATGGAATGCAGGATCTTTTAAAATATATATATCAGAGAATGACTTCTGGGAACATTCCATATTTGTTTTTATTTTATGCTTTCATATTTTCTATGAGTGGGTTTTTATATATGATAGTCTGGATATTATGTACAGTACAATAGGTATTCCATAGAAATGTGAAAAAGATATAAAAAGATATATAACCATATGTGAGATATTTCAAATATTCCCTAGGTCAAATATTGTTTCTAAGGTGTATTGGGAGGAGGCCGTTTCCCGAGGAGAACTCAGAGTGCCGTATAGCAGAAGCACCTCCGGGTACTCGTCGGTGAAGGGACCCCCTCCTTGTGCAGTAGTAAAAATTCCATACTTATTTCTCATTCTAAGAAACCGAAAATCTCCATATCTGCGTTCATGCCATTTGGGCAAAGTGTATTAAAATAAAAAATTCTCCTGGATTCTTGACATTCGTGACATTTTTTGGATGTGGTTACCTCCCCTCCAATTTGTCTCCACTTTTTCAAAGGCTATAAATACCAAGCCTGTTGGGTCCTGATTATGGGCTATCTTAAAATGTCTGGACAGAGAGTGTTTTTCATATCCTTTCTTAAAATTGGAAATATGTTCCGCTATTCTGCGTTTTAATGGTCTTTTGGTTCTCCCAATATATTGTTTGTCACATGGACATTTTATCATGTATAATATGTTTTTGGAGTTGCACGTTAACAAGTCTCTAATTTCCATTTTAAAACTATTCCTCATTGATTGGACCATAGTGTTTTTTTGGGAAGGTGGTGTTCCTGCAGTTGCAGCATCTTCCACATCTGTAAAAGCCTTTTAGGCCATTCCACTGTATTCCTCCTTCTCTTTTCTTTTTCTCGTTTTTTACTGTTGGAGCAACTTGTATCCCCAAATTTGCTGCTTTAGTGTACACAATTTGGGGATTAGTGGATATTAAAGGGCCTATTATTTTATCTTTACATATATGGTGCCAGTGTTTCTTAATGATTTTTTCAATTTTTTTATGTTGGGAGCTGTATGGCAAGATTATGCGGGTGTTACATCCTGTTCACTGTTTCCCTAATAATTACTTCCTCTTTTGGTTTAAAAAACTGCTCTCTCTCCATCTTTTTGACTTTTTTTTTTAAAGCAAGATCTACCTTATTTGGGGGGTAATTTTTATTCAAAAATTCTTTCTTCATTCTGTCGGCTTCTTCCTCAAAATCCTGCTCCCTGGTGTAGTTGCGTTTTAATCTCCAAAACTGCCCCAGGGGGATGTCGAGCAACCATCCTGGGAGGTGACAGCTAGAAAACAATATATAACTGTTCCTAGCTGTTGGTTTCCGAAACGTACTGCATATCAATTTATCACTTTCACTGTCCTTTCTTATCAGTAGATCCAAAAATTCGGTTTGGGTTTTATTCACATTAGCTATGAATTTCAAACTGAATGGATTGACATTAATTTAATCTAAAATGGTGGAAAGCTCACTCTCTTCCCTTTTCCAAATAAAAATGATATCGTCTATGAATCTATGCCAGAGCACCAGGTCCATCCCCATTCTTGGCTGGATGTGTATATTTTCCCAATTTGCCATAAATAAATTTGCATAGCTGGGGGCGAACCTGGTGCCTATGGCAGTCCCTCTCTTTTGTAGATAATAATTGGAGTCAAAATAGAAATAATTGTGTGTGAGGATAAGTTTCACTCCTTCCACTAGGAAGTCAATCTGTTCTCTTTGGTAATGGCTTTTTTCTTCTAATTGACTCTTCAATGCTGTCACTCCCTGATCATGGTCAGTGACAGTGTATAGTGAGCTTACGTCTAGGGTTCCTATTATTCATTGAGGTTCACAGGTGAAATTTTCAAGGAAATTGATCATTTCTGTTGTGTCCTTAATGTATGATTTAGTTTTTTTCACTATAGGTTGGAGTAAGTGGTCTATATACTGTGAGAGATATGATGTTATTGACCCGATGCCAGAGATTATAGGGCGTCCAGGGGGATTTTGTGGGTCCTAATGTGCCTTCGGGAGGTAATAAAAAATGGGCATTCTTTTTTGGGTATTGATGATATAATCATATTCCCTTTTTAATAGTATATTATTCTCCAGGCCTTTATTACAGTATTTAACCAGCTGGGCGAATTACAATGTCCTCCTTTTCTTGTAATTGTCCTATTGCGTTCCTTTCTTGTTTTGTTAGATTATCTTTTAATCTGTCCATTTTAAGTTTCCTGATATCTGCTTCTACACATTGGCGGAAAGCTCCAATTTCTTGGCCCATTTGTTGTCGGGGAAATCTTTTTGAATGATTTTTCAAATTTGTATGGATATATTCATTTCTTTCTTTTGTTTCAATAGTAATAGGATTTTAAACAAATTTCTCAGTTACAGCCCATACCAAGTCTAGGAACTCCATTTTGAAAGAGCTATAATTCTGGTCATTCCACTCCGGCTCTTGTAAAGACCTGCTGGCATAGGCGATGACTCTTTCAGTTCCGGCTTGTGTATGAGATAGTACGGCTCCTAAACCTTTGTTACTGGCGTCAGCATGGAGGCAGAATAGCAAGCTAGACTAGGACTGGTGGTTCTGTAAGTTTTTCTTTTAACAGTTGGAAAGCGGCCTCTCGCTCTTCGTTCCACTCTACTGGTATCTTAGAATTCTGACAGCCTTTGGGATGACCCTTTAAAAAGCTCCTGGATAGGCTCCGCAATTTGAGCAAAGTGTTGGATAAGTCTCTGGAAGTAACTTGCAAATACAAGAAAGCTCTTGACTTCTTTGACGGTCTTAGGAGCTTGCCAGCTTTGTACTGCAGCTATCTTATCAGGTACTGTTTCACGCCCTCCACACTCACAACATGTCCCAGATATTTCACTTGGGGCTTCAGTAATTGGCACTTTGAAGGTTTTACGTTCAATCCATATTGGGCCAGAGTCTGGAACACCTCTGCCAAGTGCTGTAAATGCTCTTTGTAGGTCTTGGAGTAAACAATAACATCATCCAAGTAAAGCAGTACGGTCTCAAAGTTTTTGTGTCAAAATACATCTCTCCACGAGTCTTTGAAATGTCCCAGGGGCAGTGCACAGCCCAAATGGCATGTAGTTGAACTCGAACAGACCCATTGGGGCAGTGAAAGCTGTTTTCTCTTTATCTTCTGGTGCCATGGGGACTTGCCAAATAGCACATGGTTAGATCTAGGGTTGAGAAATAAGAAGTAGATCCCAGGGATGCTAGAGAGTCCTCAGCTCATGACAGGGGGTACGCATCCTTGTGTGTAACATTGTTGATCTTGCGGTAATCCACACTGAAAAGGAAGGTTCCATCCTTTTTTACTAGGACCAGAGGTGCAGTCCAGGGGCTGTGACTATCCTGGATGACATTAGCTGTCTTCATATCCTGAAACATCTTCTTCACCTGCTGGTATAGGGTTGGAGGCACTGTCCTATATCTCTCTTTGATTCGTGGATGAGTGCCGGTTGGAATAGTGTACTGTATTAGGCTAGTTTAACCATAGTCCAGGGGGTATTTGCTGAAGACTTGGTGGTGTTCTTTGGCTAAAACCAGCTTGCCTTTGATCTGTTTGGCAGAGGTTGTGGCATCTCCAATATGTAGTTCGGCCCACCAGGGCTGCTCAGGCGGGTCTTTGGCTGCATCCGCTATTTGAAACGATTGTTGTGCAGCAGCAGTAAGGGGATCCAGGACATCTTGAAGACTGACATGATACAAACTTGCCACTGGATAATACTTTTTTCATTCCACAGCTTCATCACTTAGATTGACCAGGCGTATGGGTAAATTTCCATGCGGCAGAGTGACCAAGTACTTAGCAGCTAGGGCAAGGGGATGATCTTGCAGATGCAGGGACTCCATGAGGGCTGGATAATCCTGACCTCGGACACCGATGCAAGCCTTGCACCATATCAGAGTCTCTGCTCCAGGCTGGACTTGAATAGGCTTAGCATCCTTGATGTGCACACAGCAGATTTCACCCTTTTGGGTGCTCAATTTTTGTTGGGCAGCTAGCACCTGGATGGTCTGGTTTATGACGCGTTGAGTTACACAGGGCGCGGTCAGGGCGGGTTTTCTTTAAGGCTTCCAGCACTGCAGTGTAACAGTTGCCGAGTACATTCATCGCCAGGACCACAGGGCAATTTTCATCTTCTGGGACCTGACTCACGACTACCCTTTAGTGTGGGAGTTTACCTGTAAGGTAGGTTCCCAATAGCCTAATATAAGCACTGGTTGGTCGTTGGTAGCTATGATGTGGAGCCAGGATTCCGGGGGTTGTGCCAGCTGGGCTCTGTTCTAGCATCTTTTGAATGCAAATTGATGGATGGTAGTCACTTGAGATCCATTGTCAATCAAAGCAGAAGACATTACTCCGTTGATGCTAACTTCAACCACGGGGCGGGCGCCCACATATCTAGGTGTAAAGTCTGGATCTTTGGGACCTAGTATTCTTCCTTCTGAGGGGCAGTCCTTGGCCTCAGGGAATACCCGTTTAACTGCCAGCAGTCCCTTTCAGTGTGTCCAGGCCTCTAAAAATGCTGACATACACGCTTCTTGGTGTCTCGATACCCAGGATCTGACAACCTACCGGGTCGGCCAACGTCGATCTTCTCCTGGACTCGGTGCAGGGCGGTCTCTTGGGGCAGGAGTCCCTTTCTAAGCCTTGGGATGCTGTTCCAGTTGCTCTAGGTGCATCCTTCCACTCCATATTCTCAGCTAGGAGAGAGACTTCAGCAGTCAGGGCTCTGACAGTATTTGGGATGGGCGCCTGAGTCCCATGCTCAGCTATCCTTTCTTGTCTTCGGGAGGTTCAGACTGGTAACCTTCCTCTAGGATGACAATAGCAGGTTCCTTAAAATCCAAGAAAGGGGTATCTTAGTGCTGAGCTGATAGAATCTTCAGCTGACGTTTGAGGGGTTTGTCGAGGACACCTTCAATAAACTGCTCTATGAGAGTCTGATCTTGTCCCTCAGCTTCACGGGGATCTATGTGGATAACTGCCCACAGAGCTTCTTGCAGAGACAGGGCAAATTCTCTTAAAGTCTCCTTTGACTGCTGCCATTTCCCAAAGAAGCGCATTTTAAGCTCGGACGCGGTCCTAGTTTCAAAGGTGGTACTGAGTCGGTCTAGGATCTGCTCATCTGTTTTTCACTGAGGCCTAGGCCAAGACTTGATCCCGTTCCTAAGGCTCACAGTCCTCTCTTCCCTGCAGGCACAGATCGCTCTGCAGCACTGTGTGGGCGGAGCTTATGCAGATTATATGGCTGCAGGCTCCACCCACACAGGCCGGCAGCGCGATCCTTGTCTGTAGGCTGAATGGTGGAGCGGGGAGAAGTCTTCCTGCTTCACTATTCTGTGCGTTGCTGGCCTGAAAGAGGGGAGGAGCACGGGGGCTGAGCGGTGAGTGATAGGGACCAAAGCTCCCTGCGTTCCAGCTATGAGGGCTGCCATCTGTATTGATGGAAGCGCTCATTGCTCCTGGCCTCTGGCAGCTGTGCTATGGGACCCAGAACTTGCCCGGGTATGCCGGGTGCTGACGCCGGCCTTGGCTGGAAGCCCATGTGAAAGAGACTGACCTGTGGAGAAATTTTTTTTTTTGGAGTCACTATGAAATTCTATGTGGAAGTTGCTGTGGGTTGGTGGAGCCCATCAAGTGTAACAAAGTATTGCTGGGAGTGTTGCCAGCTGGAGGACTGTGCAATGGAAGATTGTTTGATCAGGAGATCTGACAAAACATCTTAGAGATCCTGCGAGTTGGTGATTGGGAATTGGCAATCCCGCTGGGGGTCATTCTAGATTCCCGCCAACTAGTATCTCGGGTCAAGCTCGACGTTCTGGACTTTCTGAATAGGGGGCCAGAGACCGATACCACGTTGTCTCTGACCTTTGTAACGGACAATGACTCTGTACAGTGGGAGCTCTTGAAATGTGAGACCCTGGGGAAGAGACTTTCCGTTGTTTTGGCAGCTATGGAGCCGAACCCATGATGTCTGTGGGTAAGAGCGTTCCTGTTTTGGTGTGTGTGACGGAAAATGTGATGGTGAGCAAGGCTCTGGAGGTTGGGCATGCTGCTGACCAGTGCCCTACTACCTCAGAAGCCATGAACTGTGTTGTGAGCCGACGGCATTCGCTATGTGCTGAGCCGGTAGGTGTTAAGACACCGGTGAGACGCTTTGCGATCCACAGCGATACTAGGAAATCGCAAATGCGCCATATTTTACAATCACAGAGACACCAGAGCCTTAACTAAAAAGCTTCTCTTTTCACTAAAGGAGTAATTCACAGAGCAGAGGTCCCATTACCACCTCCTTGTGACAAACCTTTCCTGCCCCATGCCAAGTTGAGTAGCCATCAATCTAGTTTCCTAGTGACAGAAGCTCATAAACCTGGTCTTTCTGCAGCCGTAGTGTCTCCCATACCAGCAGGGTCCTCACACCTTCAGTCCTGCCAGTGCGCTTCAAAGAGAGCAGGACAGATTCTTATCAGGCAGCTGGTTGAGACACAGGAAGAGGTCACTGGCCAGCCTCCTCTAATACATAGCTCTCATATTTGCATCCATATTTCCTCATATTTCCTGGGTTCGGAACCAATGCACTGAACCATCTCTTCAGGGATTATTCCGGCCCCAATAATACACCTTTCAGGGAATCGGCCAGTCAATCAGAGATTCTCTCTCTCAGATATCAAAGCTCTCAGGGAATCCAAATGGTAATTCTATCCTGTTTGGTATCAGAGGATTTGTAAAATTGTGCTGATCATCAATATGGCCTCTATGTCCTAATTTGACCCACGGATACGGAGAAACTGGCACGGCAAAGATTCAGCCAGATTTTCTCTGTCCAGGGCAGGAACTGCCCCTCTTCCAATTACCCAAGGCCGGACTTGTGCGGGTCACAACCCCTCCCCACTACAGAGTGGGTAAAACCCTGCGACACATCCAGCCCGGGGTCCTTCTTCTTCTTCTGACGTCGAACAACATCCCGACTGCCCGCTGGACACGGGCACACCACCATATTGGATTATACCTTACAAAGACTTTGCCTTTTACTGGACTTTACTACGGTAATTCAGAACTTACAGACATTTTATTCCCTTCCATCTCTTCTATTTCTATCCAAACCAATCTGTTCAACTGACAGGTATATTTATCTGTCGGTTTTAATGTATATATTTTTTGTGTATAGTTTAGAATAAAAACTAACGATTTCATCGTTCCAGTTTTGCCCTTGTTACTTGATCATCTGATCTATGCTAAGAACTCTGTCCTCAGGAGACATACTACCAAATTGTTTTATTTTTTATAAATTGTTAATCTACTAGCTAGGTTACAAATAACCGTTCTTCCATTTAGGAATAGCTAGCCGGGGTCTCTTCGCTCCGATTCAATACGAAGAGTGGTGGCAGCAAATTAAATCAATTTCCAGTGTGAAATTGATAATTTTATTTTTACCGATTGTATATGCAATCGCGATTGTATCATTTCTGGGCCCACCAACCAATCTTAAACGTCTACTGTGCTCACAGTGGATTCGCCTCCAGAAGTCTCTAGTGGAGACCTGTATGGCAACTGTGGCATAGTACGACGGGATTGGCGGGTGGTTGTCACATTGGTTGGCAGCTAGTGGGATAGCAGAACCCAAAACCAGGCAGAAGTCAGCTTTTGGGAGATCAGAGCACAAAGAACTGACAAGTGCAGCTTTTATGCAATCAGAACAATAGGACAGTGGTTACTTAGTATCCTGTCCTGCGGAACTTGAGTTCCGGGCGCAAACGGTACACATTGATAGGAATAGATTGGTATACATTTTCCCACCTTTTCTTTGCTATATCCTATTCTTTTACTCTTCTTTTCTAAATGTCTGATTCAGTTCCAAATTACCAAAGTTGGTCTGTCTCCGACTTACAAGCCGTGTGTGAGTCGCAAGGCATAGCTATTCTGAGCAAAAATCGATCACAGTTGATCAAGGCTTTGACGGAGAGAGACGGCCAAGCGATGGAGGATTCCAATCCCATGAGGGAGGCTTCGCTGCCCCTTCGTTCAACGTCACCCAGCACCGCCAGTTATGGGAGTGCTGATGTTGCTACTTCAGCTCCGGGTGATGCAGATAACACCATGTCCACAGCTCCTGCTAACCCTCAGCAAGGAACAAGCAGCTCTGGACTAAACTTCACTGCTTTGGGCCCTATGAGCCAGCAGTTGTTACCCGGCCTGACTGGCGCGGATCTACGTTTATATCTGGAGATGCAGCTCGAGAGAGAGGAGCGACAGCAGCAGTTCCAGCTTCAGAGAGAAGCGCTGCAGCACCAGCGTGCACTAGAACTGGCCCAAGTGAGACAGGCCGAGCGGTCTTCCTCTCCTAACACTCCTGCTGCAGGAGGCATACCTCTACCGGTGGTCCCCAAAGCAAGGTTTCCAGTTATGGAGAAAAACGGGGACATTGATTTATATTTACGCTCGTTTGAGAGAGCATGCCGCCAGTTCTGCATCCCTGAGGATCAGTGGGCTCTACACCTGACGCCTCAGCTGACTGGTAAAGCGCTGGATGCTTTTGCGGAACTACCCACAGACCAAGATTGCGATTATCAGACCATCAAGGACGCCATAATCGCTAAGTTCCAGTTAACCCCTGAGGTTTACCGGAAAAAGTTCCGTGCCATCCAGAAAGGATCTGCAGACTCTTATGCGGATGTGGCTAGCCGCCTATGCACCACATTCCGCCAATGGACCAGAACTCTGAAAGAAAAGACTTATGCTAACCTTGAGGATTTGATGATCCATGACCAACTCCTCGCTGTATGCCCGACAGACGTGAGACAGTTTGTGCTGGAGCGCAAGCCCCAGTCTGTGAAAGAAGCTGCTGAGCTGGCAGACATGTTTGTTGCAACCCGGGTACCGGACATTTGCAAACCTGTGATGACGGACATCCGCAGGCCTGTGGTATCAGACATCCGCAAATCCCTGGTACCTGACAGCCGCAAAACTCCAGTACCCAACCAGGACAGAGCCATGTCCCAGAACTGGAGAGAAGGCAGGCCCACTGGCCCTATGAACCATGAGACAACCAGACCCTGGTGTGAGCTGTATCGCAGGCCCGGTCACACCAAGCAAACCTGTTACGCAGGGAAGCCGGCCCAACCTTCTAGCACCGCGACGACGCCAAGCCCTAAGGGGGACAACGCTTCCACACCTACCTCGTTTGCTGTATTGCTGGTTGGAGGATCCGAGGTGCAAGGCGGATCCCAGAATCACCAGCCTGTCACTGTGAACGGCCAGACTGTCATCGGATTCCGAGACACGGGTGCAGATGTCACCTTGGTCCGTTCACATCTTGTTACGGAGAAGGATATCCTTCCAGGAAAGTACCTCACTCTGACCGGAGTTGGGGGCACTCGCACTCATGTTGCCCAAGCCCAAGTCACCATTGATTGGGGAATGGGACTGCAAAAGCGGGTTGTTGGGGTCCTGGATGATATTCCCGTTGCCACAGTGCTTGGCACTGATTTGGGCACCCTTGTTTCCCATTACGAATACCCTGCAAGCGAGCAGGAGGCCCAAGCAGGACTCCCTGACCAAAACCAGGTACTGTACAGCCCTTTGGGGAAACAGGGAGACGGGGACACTTTGCCTGCTATTTCTACTGTCCCTAACGCACCTAGGGAGGTATCAGATTTAAATGTACAAGCAACCGAATGTCATTTGCCTACTTCTGCACCTGTCATTGTTGATCCACATGCATGTGTTAGTGTTAGCAATGGTGATATAAATGATGCTGTACCTGTTCTGGCCATTACACGTGCTATGGCCAGCCGCCTGAACTCAGAACCGACTGAAGGGACCCCTCGGGCGATTCTGACCTTCAGGTGGATGACAATGCGAGAAAGACCTTTTCATGTGATGATGATGATTGTGTCGCTGCGCTGGCAGACGCTTCCAGTGTCGCCAGTAACCTGGGCTCCGATGGGGCTGTGGGGACAGAACCAGCCGTCCCTCCACCCACATCTGACCCCAGCATTGAAGGTCACTCTCCACAGCTGACTTCATATGTCACTGGTCAGCTGGAGGAGACCTGTGGCGCTGCATTCGTGCAGGCCTTGAAGGGTGACCCTAGTCTGGAGGCCCTTAGGGCCCGAGCCGACCAGCCTCCAGGCGAGGGCGCTCCACATAAAATCTATTGGGAGAACAACCGACTGTACTGTGAAGCTGTACAGCCTACAAAAGGTGGCGCAGGTGAGAACACGAGACAGCTGGTAGTCCCTAGGGAATTTCGGGCACAGGTGCTCAAAGCAGCCCACGACATTCCACTTGCAGGACATTTGGGTATCAGAAAGACCCACAAACGTGTTCAGAACCATTTTTCTGGCCCACGATGGGAACGGACATAACTAAGTACTGCCGATCGTGTACCACTTGCCAGAGGGTTAAGAAGGCTGGAGGACCCCGCAAAGCTCCTTTGCAGCCACTGCCAGTGATCACAGAGCCCTTCCAGAGAGTGGCAGTGGATATAATTGGTCCCCTTCCCATTCCTAGCAGTTCTGGCAAGCGCTACATCTTAACGGTCGTGGACTATGCCACCCGTTATCCAGAGGCGGTAGCACTGTCTTCCCTTAGGTCTGCCACGGTAGCGGACGCCTTGATCGGGATTTTCTCGCGTGTAGGTTTTCCCGCCGAGATGATCTCTGATCAGGGCTCTTGCTTCATGTCGGAGCTAATGGAAGCCCTCTGTGAGAGGATGCAAATCAAGCACACCACTTCCAGTGCGTATCACCCGCAAACCAACGGCCTTTGCGAACGTTTCAACGGAACGTTAAAGCAAATGCTGGCCACGTTCGTGGAATCGCATGGGAAGGACTGGGAGCGGCACCTGCCTCATTTGCTGTTCGCTTACAGAGAAGTGCCACAGGAGTCCACTGGGTTCTCCCCTTTGAACTCCTATATGGACGAGACGTCCGAGGGCCCTTAAAACTGATTCGGGAGACCTGGGAGGGAAAAGGTGACCCCTCAGAAGTCTCCGTGGTTGAATATGTCCTAAAATTTCGGGACAAGATGGAATCCCTCATGACCATAGTGACGGAAAACCTCACAAAGGCACAGGCCAAACAGAAGGCTTGGTATGATCAGCACGCCAGAGAGCGGTCATACCAAGCAGGTCAGAAGGTATACGCCCTACTCCCTGTCAGGCAGAACAAATTGCAGGCTGCCTGGGACGGGCCATACACCATCCTAAAACAGGTGAACCCAGTCACTTACCTAGTGAGTCTTGGGGGTAAGCGACAGAAACTGTTCCACGTGAACATGTTAAAAGCACACGAGGAAAGGGAGCAGTATGTATTAGCGGTGTGTAGCCAGCTAGAACCTGAGGAGCCAGATCCCCTGATAGACTTGCTAGCAGAGCTACGAGACGTGGAAGATGATTGGAACATCAACCCCCACCTCTCGTACTCCACAGCAACTTCAGCTCACCACTCTCCTGCGTGCGCACAGCGCCACATTCTCAGGAATCCCTGGCCAAACCAACCTAGCAGCTCACCGAGTTGACACAGGGACCCACAAGCCCTTACGGCAGGGCCCCTATCGCACCTCACCCGAAGTACAGGCTGAGATCAAACAAGAGATTGATGAAATGCTACAGTTAGGGGTCATCCAGAAATCCTCTAGTCCATGGGCCGCCCCGGTTGTTTTAGTCCCCAAAAAGGATAAGACAACCCGGTTCTGTGTCGACTATCGGAGACTGAATGACATCACCATAACCGATGCGTATCCCATGCCTCGAATTGATGAATTGCTGGATCAGCTGGCGGCCGCCAGCTATCTAACAATCATGGACTTGAGCCGTGGATACTGGCAGATTCCGCTTGCGCCAGAGGCAAGAGCGAAATCCGCATTCATCACCCCTTTTGGCCTCTATGAGTTTACTCTTTTACCTTTTGGAATGAAGAATGCGCCCGCTACCTTTCAGCGGGCCATGAATGAACTGTTGGACGGAATGCAAGGTTATGCCCTAGCACAGGCATCCTCAAACTGCGGCCCTCCAGCTGTTGCAAAACTACAACTCCCAGCATGCCCGAACAGCCTACAGGTATCAGCCTGCAGCAGGGCATTGTGGGAATTGTAGTTTTACAACAGCTGGAGGGCCGCAGTTTGAGGATGCCTGCCCTAGCATATATGGACGATATAGCCATATATAGTCCAACCTGGGAAGATCACCTTGACCATCTGTCACAGGTATTGGGAAGACTATCTGCTGCCAATGTGACCGTTAAGCCCAACAAATGTCAGATTGCCATGACAGAGGTTCAGTACCTAGGACACAGAGTAGGCAGCCAGACCCTGAAACCTCAGATAGGGAAGGTCGATGCCATTGTAGCATGGCCACGGCCTACCACCAAAAAGCAAATACAGGCGTTTCTGGGAACGGCAGGGTACTATAGGAAGTTTGTTCCGTCCTATAGTACTCTGGCTAAACCACTGACTGATGGAACGGGCAAAAAACAACCCAACTCGGTCACATGGAACTCGGAACTAGAACAGGCATTTCGGGCCCTGAAGGAAGCGCTAGCTAGCGCTCCTGTCCTTCAAGCTCCCGATTTCTCCCGTCAGTTCCTAGTACAAAATGACGCCTCAGACCATGGTCTGGGAGCCGTCCTTAGTCAGGTGGACCCAACCGGGAATGAGCACCCTGTCTTCTACCTAAGCCGAAAATTACTTCCGCGGGAAGCCGCGTACTCCACCACTGAGAAAGAGTGCCTAGCGATCGTGTGGGCCTTACAGAAATTACAATCGTACCTATATGGACGATCCTTCATGGTCATCACAGATCACAACCCTCTCAGCTGGCTGAAACGTACTGCTGGTACCAACGGAAAACTCCTCCGCTGGAGCTTAGCGCTCCAACAGTACGATTTCACGATTCAGCACAAACCGGGAAGTCGCCATCAGAATGCTGACGGACTTTCCCGCTGTAATGAACTCAAATAGGGAGTTGGGGATTGCTTCAGTCCCAGTCTTGCTGACCACTCCTTCCCCAATCTTCCAAAGGGGGGAGGTGTGACGCTTTGCGATCCACAGCGATACTAGGAAATCGCAAATGCGCCATATTTCACAATCACAGAGACACCAGAGCCTTCACTAAAAAGCTTCTCTTTTCACTAAAGGAGTAATTCACAGAGCAGAGGTGCCATTACCACCTCTTTGTGACAAACCTTTCCTGCCCCATGCCAAGTTGAGTAGCCATCAATCTAGTTTCCTAGTGACAGAAGCTCATAAACCTGGTCTTTCTGCAGCCATAGTGTCTCCCATACCAGCAGGGTCCTCACACCTTCAGTCTTGCCAGTGCGCTTCAAAGAGAGCAGAACAGATTCTTATCAGGCAGCTGGTTGAGACACAGGAAGAGGTCACTGGCCAGCCTCCTCTAATACATAGCTCTCATATTTGCATCCATATTTCCTCATATTTCCTGGGTTCGGAACCAATGCACTGAACCATCTCTTCAGGGATTATTCTGGCCCCAATAATACACCTTTCAGGGAATCGGCCAGTCAATCAGAGATTCTCTCTCTCAGATATCAAAGCTCTCAGGGAATCCAAATGGTAATTCTATCCTGTTTGGTATCAGAGGATTTGTAAAATTGTGCTGATCATCAATATGGCCTCTATGTCCTAATTTGACCCACGGATACGGAGAAACTGGCACGGCCAAGATTCAGCCAGATTTTCTCTGTCCAGGGCAGGAACTGCTCCTCTTCCAATTACCCAAGGCCGGACTTGTGCGGGTCACAACCCCTCCCCACTACAGAGGGGGTAAAACCCTGCGACACATCCAGTCGGACAACATCCCGACTGCCCTCTGGACACGGGCACACCACCATATTGGATTATACCTTACAAAAACTTTGCCTTTTACTGGACTTTACTACGGTAATTCAGAACTTACAGACATTTTATTCCCTTCCATCTCTTCTATTTCTATCCAAACCAATCTGTTCACTGGCCGGTATATTTATCTGTCGGTTTTAATGTATATGTTTTTTGTGTATAGTTTAGAATAAAAACTAACGATTTCATCGTTCCAGTTTTGCCCTTGTTACTTGATCATCTGATCTATGCTAGGAGCTCTGTCCTCCGGAGACGTACTACCAAATTGTTTTATTTTTATAAATTGTTAATCTACTAGCTAGGTTACAAATAACCGTTCTTCCATTTAGGAATAGCTAGCCGGGGTCTCTTCGCTCCGATTCAATACGAAGAGTGGTGGCAGCAAATTAAATCAATTTCCAGTGTGAAATTGATAATTTTATTTTTACCGATTGTATATGCAATCGCGATTGTATCACTGCTTTGGGCCCACCAACCAATCTTAAACGTCTACTGTGCTCACAGTGGATTCACCTCCAGAAGTCTCTAGTGGAGGCCTGTATGGCAACTGTGGCATAGTACGACGGGATTGGCGGGTGTTTGTCACAACCGGGACTAGAGACTGTGACAAAAGTGTGTGACATTTTGGTAGATGGCAGTCCAGACCAAGCGTTGTTGGATGCAGGGAGACAGGTGAACCTGGTACAGGCTAGCTTGGTTGCTGGGGACTATGTGTTGGACGAATTGCTAAGTGTTCTGGACATACATGGGGATAACAAGGACTATCATGTGGCTCTTACTGAGTGCAAGACTCCAGTGGGAACTGGGACTTATGAACTTGATGTTGCAAAAAGGCTTATGCATGACGTAATGTTGGGCCGTAATTTCCCCTTGTTTTGGGAGTTGTGGGGAAGAGAAGACACTTCTGAAGAAAGTGACGAAACTCTTACCGAACTTGTACTCATCCCTTTAAATGATGGTTTAGGGGAAATGACGATTTAAATCAATGATCAGGTGCAGAATGAATATATGAAATATATGATGATGATGACACCCCTTTTCCTTTGCAGGCTGTGATCAGGGAAGACGCTCCCCCTGTGTAAAAATGGATGTGATTTGACAATGCTGATTGATAATGCTGGTAGCACAGAGCTGAGGGAACCCACTGTGGTAAATGTGCAGGAAATTGTGGCAGTGCTAGAAGGTGTACCACACGAACCAGATGTAGATAAGCAGTTTCCACAGTGTTCTATGGATTATGACCTCATGTGCAGTGTTGACGTTACGTGGTAACATGACACACGAGGTGAACCAGGCCGATGAAGTAGTGCCTGGGTGGGTTCATGATGTGAACCGGATTGAGTCCCAGAAGGACCGGGAATCATTGGTGGCCACACATAGTGACATTAAGAATGTGTCACAACAGATTCCCACTGAGAAAGCAGAAGAGGCGGTTCATGGCCCGAAGTCTTCTCTGGGTAAACAGCAAGTCAGGCACCTGAGCAGAAGGCTGACTCCCATAAAATACTGGTTGTGGGGAACAAAACTGATTTCTGTGATAAACCGAGCTCTGGGTGTGGCAGACTAAAGGGAAAAGTGCGACACTGGCCACATCTTCTGGACCGGTGTGATGTGGACAAATGCTCAGCTCTCCTTTCTGAAGAGGGGGGAGATATGTGGTGATGTGTACAGTATAAGTGCTGGGAGGCGTGTATATCCCACCCAGATACCTTAGCTGGTTGAGAGAACTGAAATCCAGAAAGATGCAGTGATTTCAGCAAAGTGTGTGCTGAGACAGTTTTGTCTAGATGTTGTTCTGGGCTGGATTTCATGTGAACCGGGTGATAGGTTTGGTAGGGGATCTGCCAGTCCACACCCTTCCACTACATGTATTGTCTTTTGCCGGAGGTGATTGCAGGTGAAGCCCGGATGAGGAGGGAGGTGAGGAGGGATAAAACAACCCTCTGTGTATGAATTGGAGGGGGAAAGGCTGAGGGAAAGGCTCTGTGTGGTCTCAGGGGTCCACGAGGCTTTGTAAAGCCTGAATTTAGGGGGGCCCAGCAACGCCGATGGAAAGAAGGTTGCCTGGTCAGTCAGGAGGACTTCAAGGGTGCTGGTGTGGTCACAGCCTGGAGGCTGCTGGACCGTATATGGCTGAGGAAGTCGGATATAATCCCTGTGTGAACGGCGCTCTATAGGTGAGGTAGAGCCCAGACGGGCAGGTGTTTATTCTCGATGTTTATGTGTGTGATGGTGCTGAAGTGCCAAAATAAAGCACCTTTTGTACTTGATCCCCGCTGTTAGAGGAGAAGTCTGTGATTGTGACCCCCTGAGAGAGAGCGACCCCTTACAGCAGGTGCAATGATGTCCTCATGCTGCGTCCCAGCACAGGTGGGAGCGATGAGGTCATCACGCCCTCCTGAGCCGGGATCTACTGCTCCATAGGCTTCTGGACTGCCTATTCAGAACAACACAATGTTTTTTGTTTTTTCCCCCCAATACGTGTTTAAACAGTACCTGCGTGTTTACAGTGACACACGTATATCCCCAATAAATGACAATTTTGGGAACGTATCCTAATTTTAAAAAGCAGAAAACTGATTGAGTGTTTTTAAACAGGCTGTTTGTTAACACTGCCGACCATGTGTTTGCCCATAGCTGTGTGTGTCAGAGTCACTCTGACATTATTTGTTGCTGCTGATAAAGAATTAAAACAAAAAAAGAGAGAAAACATATCTCCATAAGACCTCAGAGTGTTACACAATAATTTCCAGGCCATTCGGAGCACTTTTGATTCTGGTAGAGTCAATTCAGACCTGAATACGATTTTTTTTTTTTTTTAGAGATTTGTTATAGTTGAGTTTTGGGAATGTCCGGAGTCACTGTTGAAAGTGACTGATGACTGTCAGTAATCCAGATGTTGTCTAGAAAAGAAAGGATTGGTTCCCAGAAGGCTTGGAGAGCCGTGGAATGGAGCTACAGACCCTGCAGGGCCTCGTGGTGGATGGAAGAACTTGTAATTCGGTTTAAGTCACCATCAGATAAAGACCATACCCAGGTCGTCGGTAAGCCAGATCGTGCACGCACCGTAGTATATGTGTGTTCTGTGTGTAGCAGGTTACAAGAATCGTGTCACAAGCATTGTGTTACAGGGATTGTGCTACAATGACTGTTACAAAGATTCTGAAACTATTCGCTGCAACCTTCAGCTACTACAGCGTCTTGGCTGGCAGTATTAAGGATATGTGCAACAGTGTCGTTTGGGAACAAGCGAAGGGAAAATTATAGTTTATACCTTTAAGATTGTGAGCTCTTGTGCTGCAGCGCGGGCTAACTATATCTTGCATCCCACACAATTATTCCCGTTCTCTAGGGTAATAATAGGTAAGTGAGGCAGTGATAGTTGTGCTCGCAATAGGTAAAGCATTGCAAGTGGTGTCTGTCGGCCATCTTGGAGCGCCATGCTATGCAGCACAGGGGTCTTGGCGTCCAAGCTGAGCGTATGCAACTTTATTATATGTTCACTACATTTGAGATTGTGTTTAATACTTCTGTTCAGTAAAGTTTCTGTTTTTGCACAACCTGGTGTTGGTGTTGCCTTCCTCATCTGTGATTTTGCAGCCTGAAATCTGAAAAATCTGTTTGATACTAGACGCGTTTCGGGTTAAAAAACACCCCTTCCTCAGTGGCCAAACAGTGAGTGTCCATGATCATCCTTATATATGGTATTCTTACATCAAGCAATGCATGCTGGGATAGTGAGGGATTATCACCAGCTGTGGAATAAGGTTTTCAATTGAAATCAAAAATGGATGTTCACAATACCAGACAAGATTTTTAAACATAATAAAAATACCAAATAAAAGTACAAAAATCATGCACTAAATTAACATCCATCCATTCGGGCACACCTATGTTTTTCGTGCGTTCATAATGTCTGCTGCTGTAAAAAAAAAAAAAACGCACATGTGTTTTTCATGCGTTTTTGAATTTTTCATGTTTTTTCCAGTTTTTTAATACATTTTTCATGCGTTTTTAGCGTTTTTCATGCGTTTTTAGGAGATTTTATCCAAATAATATTAATATCAGCGGTACAATGTATTGAGACAGTGTATGTTCTTAAAATTAGTCTGTTCCTAGGTATATCTACATAACTTGCCAATATCTATTAACTTGATTGTGGAAATTGAGGTGACAGCCTGTCTGGGAGGGGACCTCTGAGTGCTGATAAGCAGCCGGACGCAGAGATCTCATCCCGAGACAGACAGGCACCCCTATAACAAAACAAATAATTCTACTTCAGCATTTAGTCCTCTTGGTATCAATGAATCGAATTCAAAAATCCTCTTAGATTCCAATCTAGACATTTGTCTGATGTGGTCACCTTCCCTCCATGGTCTTTTTACTTTCTCAAGTGCAATATATATCAGGGTTGAGGGATCACTATCATGGTAGTCTTTATAGTGTTTAGATAAAGAGTGGAGTTTATATCCTTTACGTATATTAGCAATATGTTCGGAAACTCTCTTTTTTAACGTTCTATTAGTTCTACCTACATATTGCTTCTGACATGGACATTGCATTAGATAAATTACGTCAGTAGAGTCACATGTCAGACTTTCCTTTATATCCATATGGAACGAGTTTTGTGAGGATTGTACCTTTACAGTTTTTTTGGGGAACGAGTAATCTAACAGTTTTAACAACGTCTACACCTATGATAGCTGTTAAACGTGAGCCAATTAGGTTTAGTAGTTATATATTTTTTTTAATAGAGGGAGCTACCTTTAAACCTAGATTAGAGACCTTGGTGTAGACTATTTGTGGTCGATCTGTAAGCAACGGTCCAATTGTCTTGTCGTCTAGCAGATGATGCCAGTGCCTTTTGATAATCGTTTCAATTGTCTTATATTGGCTGTGAAAAGGCAGGATTAACTGGATGGTCTCATCTGCCTTTTGTCGCTGACTGTCCACAAAAAAATCACCTCTTTTCATCTCTCTGACTTCATTTAGTGATTTCTTCAATATGTGTATGAGGTATTGCTTTTCTAAAAATTGCTGTTTTAAATCCCTGGCCTCTCGTTCAAACTGTTCTTCCTGGGTGCAATTTAGTTTCAATCGTCTGAACTGGCTCATAGGGATGTTAGTTAACCATCTAGGTAAATGGCAGCTTGAAAACAGTATATAGCTATTCTTTGTTACTGGTTTCTTATATGTATTACATACTATCCTTTGTACCTCTACTTTGACATTAAGATCTAGGAATTGTACATCGGTATAACTAATGTCAGAGGTGAATTTCAGATTTCTATCATTTAGATTGATGTCCTCTAAAAAGGTTACCAAATCTTGTGGAGTACCTCGCCAAATCAAAATGACGCCATCTATGTAGCCATAGCACCAGGTCCGTCCCAAGTAGAGGCTGAATCACCTCAGCTTCCCATTGGGCCATGAATAAGTTGGCATAACTTGGGGCGAACCTGGTGCCCATGGCAGTGCCTGTATGCTGAACATAGACATCATTAAAAACAAAATAGTTGTGTGTTAATATATAACCAACACCCTCTATCAAAAAGGCAATCTGTTCCTCTTTTAATTTGCTGTTTATTATCAGTTGGTTAAGTAGAGCCTCCAGACCCTTCATGTGGTCGATAACTGTATACAAGGTATTGACATCCAATGTGCCCAGGATCCACCCTTCCTTGTAGCTCATCTGTTCTAATGTTTTAATGATGTCGGTAGTGTCTTTAATGTATGACGGTGTATTCTTTAATACCGGTTGTAATAACTTGTCTATATAACATGATACGTTCAAGGAAATGGAGTTGATCCCAGACACTATTGGCCTCCCTGGTGGGTTTTCCATACTTTTGTGGATCTTTGGGATACAGTATAGTACTGGTATGCTTTTTTGTGTGTCCATAATGTTACCTACTTTGTATCTCTCCTCGTTGTGGTCGGTGTACGTGTCTTTCTTATTCTCGTCCTGTAGTGTGAGGGGTGTAATCTAAAAAATGGGGTGAGGTCAGTGATTCATATCTATTCGATGTGGCTGCCTTGGGTTTTTAATATAATATTTTCTTAAGCAAACCTTTCTTCTAAATATTTCAACTCCGATGTATGTGGAAACCTTGTCTAATTTCGCAGTGGGGGCATATTTAAGTCCCTTACTTAAAAGGGTACATCCGTTAACTCAATTCTACTTAGATTGACAATATTAGACGTAATTAATACTGGTTGTGTCTGTGATTTCTTGTTCTTATGTCTCCCTCTGCGTATCTTCCCTCGTTTCTGTATTGTTGTGTCCTGTTTGCTACTTCCATCTCTTGATCTCGTGATGTATAGTGATTGTTGTGCTTGTTCTTCATTTTCTGTGGAAAATGCCTTACAGGGGAATACTCTGGTCTCCGTGTTCTCAAGTTGTAATCGTGTTTCTGTGTAACCTACTTTGTGTCTCTCCTCGTTGGGGTCGGTGTACGTGTCTTTCTCATTCTCGTCCTGTAGTGTGAGGGGGTGTAATCTAAAAAATGGGGTGAGGTCAATGATTCATATCTATTTGATGTGGCTACTGTGTATTGATTAGGATTATTTCCACCATTCCTTCTCTTGTGTAGTGATGAGTCGCAGGTGCAAGGTACCGTTCAAATTCGCAAGTATGTGTTACCGAGGTATGCTGGCTAGGATATTTGTCATATATTCGCGATTCAAAAATCAGCAATGTAAAATTCTCATAATGCAAATTTTTTAGGTGAAATACAGGTGTGGGTCACTTTGGCGACATTTTTCAAGCAGCTAGAAGTTTCCTGAGACTGGAGAAAATGGTTCTCACGGCAGAACATTACAATAGCTTTATATGCAGATAGAGTGCTTCAATATATTTACAATTGCGCAAATTAGAATATTTTTTTCGCACTACGTGCAACTTCACATTTTAGCGGGTCTGACTGCATATTACTGATTGGTGGACTTAGTATTGTTGTGAACTTGACATTGCTGCCTTCTCATTGGCCCACAAGCAAGAAGCAGGGTGGAATCATGTGTTCAGGTGGAAAAAGTGACGAATATTCGATATTACGAATATATAGCACTATATTCGAAAAATTGGAGAATTTTCGAAGTTGCGATATTCGCAATTAAAATTCGCTATTCGAATATTCATGCCCAACACTACTCTTGTGTGGTGGTACTGTTAGTGTTTGTATAATTGAAATTCTTTATCTTTTTGGATTTTCTATTAATTATCTCTTTTTCCAAGGTATCCAAATTTCTACATATCTTCTCATGCCCTTTATGTGTGTGGTCATTCACCACAAGTTAATCAATTTTATTTTTAAATGTCTTTATTTGTTCCGAAATTTCTACTAACATTTGTGTACGTCTTTTAATAATAATATGTATAAGGTTACATGATTGTGTTTTTAGGAAGCTGTCCCATTTTTTTTTTAACTTTTCATCTATTAAGTCTGAAGCCGGTGTTTTTGTTAATGTTAAACCCTTTGGAATATTACAGCTTCGTATAAAGTGTTCAAGGGATCTAAGCTCCCATTTATTGCGTATTTGCTTGTGTTAAAGCTTCTCTAGACTACTGAACGTTTCATCTATCGTTTTTTTCCGGATTGTGTAAATTCATACTCAGTTGTATTAAACATATATGTCTCTATTCTTTTATATTTACTATCCATATGCTGCCAGATATCCATCCTAGAACAACTTGGGAGCTCAACTTTGTTGGGGGAGAAATAAAAAAAATAGTAAAAGTAGAAAAGTGTCTCAACCAAGTTTTTCAGAAGACGGTTGGTGCTCACTCCTCAGCCCCCCCAATGGCTGTGGCAGAAGAAAAAGTTGAATGATAGCTATTGGTGGAGGGCACTCAATAGTTGGCAGTAAACGGATATGATTGGCGCAACTATTTATTACTTGAAATATATACACAAATAATTACTATTGACAAACAAATGTACAACAATAGTGTATGGCTACAAAACCAGTAGGTAAAGGGAATAATGGGATATATAAAAAGTGAGTCTAATACACGCAACTATAAAATAATGTGCACAATTTTACTGGCACATGGGGTGGAGGGGTTTATGAGGCACTTGTTACCGACACATGGCGGGATTAAAGAGGCACTTGTTACTGGCATATGGGGGCTGGGGGATTAAAGAGGCACTTGTTACTGGCATATGGGGGCTGGGGGATTAAAGAGGCACTTGTTACTGGCACATGCTGTGGGGGTTAAAGAGGATGGACAAATGTCTTTTTTCGGTCTTATATACTATGTTACTATATTTGTCCATAAGATGGGAGGATGATAGAAAAGTAGTAAACTAAGTTTTTTTTTGTTGTTGTCAAACTGCAGAGACGGAAAATGGTGACAAAATGGTGGTCTGGTCTGAAAGAAGAAGACGAGGATGGAGAACATCTACGTCAAAGGAGATTTCAATGGATGTAAGAGGTATGGGGCGCTTATATGGAGGGTGTATATACATGGTAATATAGAGGTACATGGAGGGAGTATATACATGGTAATATAGAGGTATATGGAGGGGGTATGTACACTGTAATATAGAGGTATATGGAAGGGGTATATACACTGTAATATAGAGGTATATGGCAGGGATATATACAGTGTAATATAGAGGTATATGGCAGGGGTATATACAGTGTAATATAGAGGTACATGGAGGGCGTATATACACTGCAATATAGAGGTATATGGAAGGGGTATATACAATGTAATATAGAGGTATATGAAAGGGGTATATCAACGGTAATATAGAGTTATATGGAGGGGGTATATCAACAGTAATATAGAGGTATATGGAGGGGGTATATAAATGGTAATATAGAGGTATATGGAGGGGGTATATAAACGGTAATATAGAGGTATATGGAGGGGGTATATAAACGGTAATATAGAGGTATATGGACCATATACCCCCTTCATATACCTCTATATTACACTGTATTTACCCCTTCCATATACCTCTATATTACAGTGTATATACCCCCTCCATATACCTCTATATTACACTGTATATACCCCTGCCATATACCTCTATATTACACTGTATATACCCCTTCCATGTACCTCTATATTACAGTGTATATACCCCTTCCATATAACTCTATATTACACTGTATATACCCCTTCCATATACCTCTATATTGCAGTGTATATACGCCCTCCATGTACCTCTATATTACACTGTATATACCCTTTCCATATACATCTATATTGCAGTGTATATACCCCCTCTATGTACCTCTATATTACAGTGTATATACCCCCTCCATGTACCTCTATATTGCAGTGTATATACCTCCTCCATATACCTTTATATTACACTGTATATACCACTTCGATATACCTCTATATTACACTGTATATACCCCTTCCATATACCTATATATTACACTGTATATACCCCTTCCATATACCTCTATATTACAGTGTATATACCCCCTCCATATATCTCTATATTACACTGTATATACCCCCTTTATGTACCTCTATATTACAGTGTATATACCCCCTCCATATACCTTTATATTACACTGTATATACCCCTTCCATATACCTCTATATTACAGTGTATATACCCCCTCCATATACCTCTATATTACACTGTATATACCCCTTCCATATATCTCTATATTACACTGTATATACCCCCTCCATATACCTTTATATTACCCTGTATATACCCCCTCCATATACCTTTATATTACCCTGTATATACCCCCTCCATATACCTCTATATTACACTGTATATACCTCCTCCATATACCTCCATATTACACTGTATATACCCCTTCGATATACCTCTATATTACACTGTATATACCCCTTCCATATACCTATATATTACACTGTATATACCACTTCCATATACCTCTATATTACACTGTATATACGACTTCCATATACCTCTATATTACACTGTATATACCCCTTCCATATACCTCTACATTACACTGTATATACCCCCTCCATATACCTTTATATTACACTGTATATACCCCCTCCATGTACCTCTATATAACAGTGTATATACCCCCTCCATAAACCTCTATATTACACTGTATATACCCCTTCAATATACCTCTATATTACACTGTTTATACCCCTTCCATATAACTCTATATTACACTGTATATACCCCTTCCATGTACCTCTATATTACACTGTATATACCCCTTCAATATACCTCTATATTACACTGTATATACCCCTTCAATATACCTCTATATTACACTGTATATACCCTTTCAATATTCCTCTATATTACAGTGTACATACCCCTTCCATATACCTCTTTATTGCAGTGTATATACCCCCTCCATATACCTCTATATTACACTGTATATACCCCTTCCATATATCTCTATATTACACTGTATATACCCCTTCCATATACCTCTACATTACACTGTATATACCCCCTCCATGTACCTCTATATTACACTGTATATACCCCCTCCATATACCTCTATATTATACTGTATATACCCCTTCCATATACCACTATATTACAGTGTATATACCCCTTCCATATACCTCTATATTATAGTGTATATACCCCCTCCATATTACTCTATATTACACTGTATATACCACCTCAATATACCTCTATATTACAGTGTATATACCCCTCCATATACCACTATATTACACTGTATATACCCCCTCCATATACCTCTATATTACACTGTATATACCTGTTGAAACAGATTATTCAGCATATGTGCAGCATCCCACATTTGTGTGAAAGGGACACTTTAAATCTCTGTATTCATCTAATGTACTGAATGTATGGTATTTCCTATTATCAGGCTGGCAATGTAATTTCACCCATTCACCCTTAGGTGGTGCTGGCGCCCCTCATTTGTATAGCTTGGGGTGTGTCTAGCTCAGTGTGTCATAGTAGTAATTCAGTTGGAGTGTGTATCAGAGGCGAGAAACAGGCCCAAACCAACATGTAGCTGCAAAATCTTTCCTCCAGGACCTGATTAACCCTGGAAAAGACAGACTAAGGCTCATTATAGCACCAAGCAGCAGACAGTGAGTCTATGTATAGATATGCAGTAAGCCTAGTGAGGATTGGAGCTGAACCCAGCCTGTGGACTTCACCAGCACAAGTGCCTGAGAGCCACTCTAGAAGAGCCGGGACACGTGTGGATAATTAGTGCACAGAATTGTCCTTATCCACTATTCAATCCTTCCAGGACAAAGTGGAAAACTTAGAGGTTGTCCGGTCCCAAAATCAAAATTCTTTCTATGTGCTCCTAACGCCCCTCACCATGCATACATAGGCCCCCAATACCTGTTTTTCATGTCTGAATTTTCCTTTCTCCCTGGAAGACATCAGATTATCCTGTTTATTTTCTCCCCTTCTTGCTTTGTTGAATACATAATGTTACGGTATAACCCGGTATAGGGAGGGTTAATACCGTTCGGGCGATTCCCCTGGAGAAGAGCACAGCAACCCACAACCGCTGGAATCCACCGTACTGGAACCATACGAAGTCCTCCTTTCCTGGAACAGGCAAGAGAACGTTCTGACGTAGCAATTCCCCCCAAGTACGAGACGAGGCTCCGTATTAATGGTTAAACAGGAATTCCCTTTATTGAGGGCTACCTGCCCGGTATTTATGCAGGTCTCCCACCTGGTGGACACTCCCCTAGGGGACCAGAAGGAAGACTGCGACACGGGATACAGCAGCCAATCACACACAATGGGACAATACAGACACCCCCAGCATATCCCTCCCCTCTGCCTGTGATACAATTACCCTACACAGGTTAATGTAATCATCACAGGCAGGAGAATACACAATGTCTTCTGTCCTGGAGACAATCGAGGACTCATTCAATTATCTCTCAGGACAAAGGGAAATCGCCAATGCACAAGTGGGGACAATAGGACAGACATCATTATTCAATATACAATGTCCCACCCTTTACAGTACACACAGACATTTAACATATCCCCAGATGGCTTGGATCTGAGCGCTCAATATATCCAAACAGCGCCCAGATGCCACAAACACAGTCAAATCGCCATGGGGTTTAAGTTTAGCGTGGGCTGATGAGAGGGCCCATAATCCTGGGGCAAGAGGCTGGCAATCTGTCCCCTCCAAAACTCTGTGGCGAGTTTGGTTTCACCACACATAACTTTATTGATACACAAGCCTGGCTGCACTGCACAGAGATGAGTCACAGGCTGGCCCCGCCTCCCACACTGCTAATTAGCCTCTAGGAGCAGAGGGGGCGTTGCACCTGCTCCTAGAGGCTCATTTCACTCATCTCATTTCACGCCCTTATCCTCTTGATTGACAGGGCCAGGTCAGCGTTGGTCTCCACCAGCCAGCCCTGTCTGCCGAGGAAATCTCGCGCCTGCGCTATCCTGTTTAGAATTCGACACAGGCGCAGTAAATGAAGGACGCTGCCAGCTGCCCGCTTCCTCACTGCGCCTGCGCAGATTACATGACAGTGCTCCCTGGAAGAGATCGGCCTAGTGAGGAAGCCGGCGAGTGTCTTTCACTCCTCCACTGCGCATGTGCAGAATTCTAAAAAGGATGGCGCAGGCGTGCGATTTCCTCGGCAGACAGTGTCAGCAGGAGGATACCAATGCTGGCCTGAACCCTATCAATCAAGAGGAGAAGGGCGTGAAATGAGGTGGGCGAAATGAGCGTCTAGGAGCAGGTGCAACACCCCTCTGCTCCTAGAGGCGAATTAGCATATAATAAAAGTTGAAATGACACAAAAACGGGGGCACAATGGAAAAAATAAATAACAGGGTTAAATTGAGGTGAAACTTGCACATGCATAATGTCAGTGTGTTTAATAGTGAAAAATGTGGTGACAGAAACCCTTTAATCTCATGACTGACCGTCCACGGGCTCTTCCCTCACAATCTTCAGAGTGGGATAAACAGCTGGAATCAGCAAGCACGTCGAAAGACATCTGTATCTAATCCTAACATGTATGTGTGCCTGATACAGAGCCTGCTGTGTGCGATACTGCCTGCTGAAGTGTGTATCTAAGCCCTGCTTCTAGGACACAGCCTGCTGAGCTGTGTATCTACTTCCATTTTGTATCATACAACCTGCTGGGCTGTGTATCTAAACCTTTATGCACACAACTGTATCCATTTTGAGATCCTCATTTTTGGAAGTCCCGTTGAGTTCTATGGATTTGAGGTCCTCATTTTGAAGACCAGAAAAGGACATGTTCTGTCTTTACTGGAACTGACATACGGATGTAAAAATAAACAGACTGGTGATGTCCATGTGCGTTCCACATCCGTATATCAATTCTGCAAAAGATACAACATGTCCTATTCTGGTCCTCATAATACAGATCTCAAAACCCATAGAACTCAATAGGACTGCAAAAAAAAATAAAAAATGTGAGTCGTACATGGATAGTAACCTTATTTAGTAGATCCACAACTTGCAGACCGCAAAACCGAAACTGATCTGTGCAAGAGCGCTATCACTTTTTCTCTTTCCCTATAACAGTGACATCCACAGTGCTCCCATAACAGTGTCATCTACAGATCTCCCATAGCAGTGTCATCCACCGATCGCCCATAACAGTGTAACCCACAGATCCCCTACAACAGTGTCATCCACAGATGCCCAATAACAGTGTCATCCACAGATGCCCCATAACAGTGTCATCCACAGATGCCCCATAACAGTGTCATCCACAGATCCCCCATAACAGTGACATCCACAGATCCCCCATAACAGTGACATCCACAGATCCCCCATAACAGTGTCATCCACAGATCCCCCCATAAAAGTGTCATCCACAGATCCACCATAACAGTACCATCCACAGATCCCCCATAACAGTGTCATCCACAGATACCCCATAACAGTGTGATCCACAGATCCCCCATAACAGTGACATCCACAGATCCCCCATAACAGTGACATCCACAGATACCCCATAACAGTGTGTCCTCCACAGATCCCCCATAACAGTGTGATCCACAGATCCGTCCTAACAGTGTCATCCACACATCCCCATAACAGTGCAATCCACAGATCCCCCATAACAGTGTCATCCACAGCTCCCCCATAACAGTGTCATCCACAGATCCCCCATAAAAGTGTCATCCACAGATCCCCCATAACAGTGTCATCCACAGATCCCCCATAACAGTGTCATCCACAGATCCCCCATAACAGTGTCATCCACAGTGCCCCCATAACAGTGACCTTCAGAGTGCCCCCATATCATTGACCTCCACAGTATCCCCATAACAGTGACATCCACAGTGCCCCCATAACAGTGTCATCAACAGCTCCCCCATAACAGTGACATCCACTGTGCCCCCATAACAGTGACATCCACTGCTTCCCCATAACAGTGACATCCACAGATCCCCCATAAGTGACATCCACAGATCCCCCATAACAGTGTCATCCACAGTGCCCCCATAACAGTGACATCCACAGTGTTCCCATAACAGTGACATCCGCAGTGTTCACATAACAGTGACATCCACAGATCCCCCATAAGTGACTTCCACAGCTACCACATAACAGTGCCATCCACAGATCCCCCATAACAGAGACATCCACAGATCCCCATAACAGTGCCATCCAAAGATCCCCATAACAGTGCCATCCACACATCCATATAACAGTGCCATCCAAAGATCCCACATAACAGTGTCATCCACAGATCCCCCATAACAGTGTCATCCACAGATCCCCCATAACAGTGTCATCCACAGATCCACCATAACAGTGTCATCCACAGATCCACCATAACAGTGTCATACACAGATCCCACATAACAGTGTCATACACAGATTCACCATAACAGTGTCATCCACAGATCCCCATAACAGTGCCATCCACAGATCCCCATAACAGTGCCATCCACAGATCCCCATAACAGTGTCATCCACAGATCCCCATAACAGTGTCATCCACAGTGCCCCCATAACAGTGTCATCCACAGTGCCTCTATAACAGTCTCATCCACAGTGCCCCCATAACAGTGACATCCACAGATCCCTTATAACTGTGACATCCACAGATCCCCATGACAGTGTCATCCACAGCTCCCCCATAACAGTGACATCCACAGATCCCCATAACAGTGTGATCCACAGATCCCACATAACAGTGTCATCCATAGTGCCCCCATGAGAGTGACATCCACAGATCCCCCATAATTGACTTCCACAGATCCCCCATAACAGTGCCATCCACAGATCTCCCATAACAGTGACATCCACAGATCACAATAACAGTGTCATCCACAGATCCACATAAAAGTGTCATCCACAAATTCCCATAACAGTGCCATCCACAGATCCCCCATAACAGTGTCATCCACATATCCCCCATAACAGTGTCATTCACAGATCCAGCATAACAGTGACATCCACAGATCCCTCATAACAGTGTCATCCACAGATCCCCCATAACAGTATGATCCACAGATCTGCCAAAACAGTGTCATCCACAGATCCCCATAACATTTTCATCCATATATCCCCCATAACAGTGTTATCCACTGATCCCCCATAACAGTGTCATCCACAGATCCCCCATAACAGTGTCATCCACAGATCCCCATAACAGTGTCATCCACAGATCCCCCATAACAGTGTCATCCACAGTGCCCCCATAACAGTGTCAGCCACAGATCCCCATAACAGTGTCATCCACGGATCCCCATAACATTGCCTTCCACAGATCCCACATAACAGTGTCATTCTCAAATCCACCTTAACAGTGACATCCACAGATCCCCCATAACAGTGAGATCCACAGATCCGCCATAACAGTGTCATCCACAGATCCCATAACATTTTCATCCATAGATCCCCCATAACAGTGTCTTCTACAGATCCCTCATAACAGTGTCATCCATAGATCCCAATAACAGTGTCATCCACAGATCCCCATAACAGTGTCATTCACAGATCCCCATAACAGTGTCATCCACTGATTCCCCATAACAGTGTCATCTACAGATCACCATAGCAGTGTCATCCACAGATTCCCATAACAGTGTCATTATCAGATCCACCATAACAGTAACATCCACAGATCCCCCATAACAGTGTGATACACAGATCCGCCATAACAGTGTCATCCACAGATCCCCATAAAAGTTTCATCCACATATCCCCATAACAGTGCCATCCACAGATGCCCAAAAACAGTGTCATCCACAGATCCCCCATAACAGTGTCATCCACAGAACTCCCATAACAGTGACATCCACAGCTCCGCCATAACAGTGACTTCCACAGATCCCCCATAACAGTGACTTCCACAGATCCCCCTTAACAGTGACATCCACAGATAGCCCATAACAGTGTCATCCACAGATCCCCCATAACAGTGACATCCACAGCTCCCCCATAACAGTGACATCCACAGATCCCCCATAACAGTGACATCCACAGATCCCCCATAACAGTTACTTCCACAGATCCCTCATAACAGTTACTTCCACAGATCCCCATAACAGTGACATCCACAGATCCCCCATAACAGTTACTTTCACAGATCCTTCATAACAGTGACATCCACAGATCCCCCATAACAGTGACATCCACTGCTCCCCCATAACAGTGACATCCACAGTTCCCCCGTAACAGTGACATCCACAGCTCCCCCATAACAGTGACATCCACGGATCCACATAACAGTGTCCTCCACAGATCCCCCATAACAGTGTGATCCACAGATCCCACATAACAGTGACATCCACAGTGTTCCCATAACAGTGACATCCGCAGTGTTTACATAACAGTGACATCCACAGATCCCCCATAAGTGACTTCCACAGCTACCACATAACAGTGCCATCCACAGATCCCCCATAACAGAGACATCCACAGATCCCCATAACAGTGTCATCCAAAGATCCCCATAACAGTGCCATCCACAGATCCATATAACAGTGCCATCCACAGATCCCACATAACAGTGTCATCCACAGATCCCCCATAACAGTGTCATCCACAGATCCCCATAACAGTGTCATCCACAGATCCACCATAACAGTGTCATCCACAGATCCCCCATAACAGTGTCATCACAGATCTCACCATAACAGTGTCATACACAGATTCACCATAACAGTGTCATACACAGATTCACCATAACAGTGTCATCCACAGATCCCCATAACAGTGCCATCCACAGATCCCCATAACAGTGTCATCCACAGATCCCCATAACAGTGTCATCCACAGATCCCCATAACAGTGTCATCCACAGTGCCCCCATAACAGTGTCATCCACAGATGCCTCCATAACAGTGTCATCCACAGTGCCCCCATAACAGTGACATCCACAGATCCCTCATAACTGTGACATCCACAGATCCCCATGACAGTGTCATCCACAGCTCCCCCATAACAGTGACATCCACAGTCTCAGCCATAACAGTGACATCCACAGATCCCTCATAACAGTGTCATCCACAGATGCCCCCATAACAGTGACATCCACAGATCCCCCATAATAGTGACATCCACAGATCCCCCATAACAGTGCCATCCACAGATCTCCCATAACAGTGACATCCACAGATCCCCATAACAGTGTCATCCACAGATCCACCATAACAGTGTCATCCACAGATTCCCCATAACAGTGCCATCCACAGATCCCCCATAACAGTGTCATCCACAGATCCCCCATAACAGTGTCATTCACAGATCCAGCATAACAGTGACATCCACAGATCCCTCATAACAGTGTCATCCACAGATCCCCCATAACAGTGTGATCCACAGATCTGCCAAAACAGTGTCATCCACAGATCCCCATAACATTTTCATCCATAGATCCCCCATAACAGTGTTATCCACTGATCCCCCATAACAGTGTCAGCCACAGATCCCCATAACAGTGTCATCCACAGATCCCCATAACAGTGTCATCCAAAGTGCCCCCATAACAGTGTCAGCCACAGATCCCCATAACAGTGTCATCCACAGATCCCCATAACAGTGCCTTCCACAGATCCCACATAACAGTGTCATTCTCAAATCCACCTTAACAGTGACATCCACAGATCCCCCATAACAGTGTGATCCACAGATCCGCCATAACAGTGTCATCAACAGATCCCCGTAACATTTTCATCCATAGATCCCCCATAACAGTGTCTTCTACAGATCCCTCATAACAGTGTCATCCATAGATCCCAATAACAGTGTCATCCACAGATCCCCATAACAGTGTCATTCACAGATCCCCATAACAGTGTCATCCACTGATCCCCATAACAGTGTCATCTACAGATCACCATAGCAGTGTCATCCACAGATTCCCATAACAGTGTCATTATCAGATCCACCATAACAGTAACATCCACAGATCCCCCATAACAGTGTGATACACAGATCCGCCATAACAGTGTCATCCACAGATCCCCATAAAAGTTTCATCCACATATCCCCATAACAGTGCCATCCACAGATGCCCAATAACAGTGTCATCCACAGATCCCCCATAACAGTGTCATCCACAGATCTCCCATAACAGTGACATCCACAGCTCCGCCTTAACAGTGACTTCCACAGATCCCCCATTACAGTGACATCCACAGTGCCTCCATAACAGTGACTTCCACAGATCCCCCATAACAGTGACATCCACAGATAGCCCATAACAGTGTTATCCACAGATCCCACATAACAGTGACATCCACAGCTCCCCCATAACAGTGATATCCACAGATCCCCCATAACAGTGTCATCCACAGATCCCCCATAACAGTTACATCCACAGATCCCTCATAACAGTGACATCCACAGATCCCCCATAACAGTTACATCCACAGATCCCCCATAACAGTTACATCCACAGATCCCCCATAACAGTGACATCCACAGATCCCCCATAACAGTGTACATTCACAGATCCTCCATAACAGTGACATCCACAGATCCCCCATAACAGTGACATCCACAGCTCCCCCATAACAGTGACATCCACAGATGCCCCCATAACAGTGACATCCACAGATCCCCATAACAGTGACATCCACAGATCCCCCATAACAGTGTACATCCACAGATCCCCCATAACAGTGTCATCCACAGATCCCACATAACAGTGTGTCATCCACAGATCTCCCATAACAGTGTCATCCACAGATCCCCATAACAGTGTCATCCACAGATCCCCATAACAGTGTCATCCACAGATCCCCATAACAGTGTCATCCACAGATCCACATAACAGTGTCATCCACAAATCCCCATAACAGTGTCATCCACAGATCCCCCATAACAGTGTCATCCACAGATCCCCCATAACAGTGTCATCCACAGATCCCCATAACAGTGTCATCCACAGATCCCCATAACAGTGTCATCCACAGATCCCCCATAACAGTGTCATCCACAGATCCCCCATAACAGTGTCATCCACAGATCCCCATAACAGTGTCATCCACAGATCCCACATAACAGTGTCATTCACAGATCCACCATAACAGTGACATCCACAGATCCCCCATAACAGTGTGATCCACAGATCCGCCATAACAGTGTCATCCACAGATCCCCATAACAGTTTTCATCCATAGATCCCCCATAACAGTGTCATCTACAGATCCCTCATAACAGTGTCATCCACAGATCCCCATAACAGTGTCATCCACAGATCCCCATAACAGTGTCATCCACAGATCCCCATAACAGTGTCATCCACTGATCCCCATAACAGTGTCATCCACTGATCCCCATAACAGTGTCATCTACAGATCACCATAACAGTGTCATCCACAGATTCCCATAACAGTGTCATTATCAGATCCACCATAACAGTAACATTCACAGATCCCAGATAACAGTGTGATACACAGATCCGCCATAAAAGTGTCATCCACAGATCCCCATAAAAGTTTCATCCACATATCCCCATAACAGTGCCATCCACAGATGCCCTATAACAGTGTCATCCACAGATCCCCCATATCCGTGTTATCCACAGATCCCCCATAACAGTGTCATCCACAGATCTCCCATAACAGTGACATCCACAACTCCGCCATAACAGTGACTTCCACAGATCCCCCATAACAGTGACATCCACAGTGCCTCCATAACAGTGACTTCCACAGATCCCATAACAGTGTCATGCACATTGTTCCAATGACAGTGGTATCCACAGTGCCTCCATAACAGTGACATCCACAGATCCCCCATTACAGTGTCATCCACAGATCCCTCATAACAGTTACTTCCACAGATCCCTTATAACAGTGACATCCATAGATCCCCCATAACAGTTACTTCCACAGATCCTTCATAACAGTTACTTCCACAGATCCCCCATAACAGTTACTTTCACAGATCCTTCATAACAGTGACATCCACAGATCCCCCATAACAGTGACATCCACAGCTCCCCCATAACAGTGACATCCACAGCTCCCCCATAACAGTGACATCCACAGCTCCCCTATAACTGTGACATCCATAGATCCCCATGACAGTGTCACCCACAGCTCCCCTATAACAGTGACATCCACAGCTCCCTCATAACAGTGTCATCCATAATGACCCCATAACAGTGACATCTACTGTGTTCCCATAACAGTGACATCCACAGATCCCCCAAAAGTGACTTCCATAGCTCCCCCATAACAGTGCCATCCACAGATCCCCCATAACAGTGTCCTCCACAGTTCCCCCATAACAGTGTAATCCACAGATCCCCCATAACAGTGCCATCCACAGCAACGCCATAACATTGACATCCACAGATCCCCATAATAGTGTCATCCACAGCACCCCTATAATAGTAACATCCACAGATCCCTCATAACAGTTACTTCCACAGATCCTTCATAACAGTGACATCCACAGATCCCCCATAACAGTGACATCCACAGTGCCCCCATAACAGTGTCATGCACATTGTTCCGATGACAGTGGTATCCACAGTGCCTCCATAACAGTGACATCCGCAGTGATCCCATAACAGTGACATGCACAGATCCCCCATAACAGTGCCATTCACAGATCCACCATAACAGTGCCATTCACAGATCCACCATAACAGTGAAATCCACAGATCCCCCCCATGGCAGTGTCATCCACAGATCACCAATAACATTGTGTCCTCCACAGATCCCCCATAACAGTGTGATCCACAGATCCCACATAACAGTGTCATTCACATATCCCCCATTACAGTGTCATCTACATATCCCCCATAACAGTGTCATCCATTGATCCACCATAACAGTATCATCCACAGATCCACCATAACAGTGTCATCCACAGATACCCATAACAGTGATATCCACAGATCCCCATGACAGTGTCATCCACAGCTACCCATAACAGTGACATCCACAGTGCCCCCATAACAGTGACATCCACAGTGCCCCCATAACAGTGACATCCACAGCTCCCCCATAACAGTGACATCCACAGCTCCCCCATAACAGTGACATCCACAGATCCCTCATAACAGTGTGATCCATAGTGACCTCATAACAGTGACATCCACAGTTTTCCAATAACAGTGACATCTACTGTGTTCCCATAACAGTGGCATTCACAGATGCCCCAAAAGTGACTTCCATAGCTCCCCCATAACAGTGCCATCCACAGATCCACCATAACAGTGACATCCACAGCTCCGCCATAACCGTGACCTCCACATATCCCCCATAACAGTGACAAATGCAGTGCCTCCATAACAGTGACATCCACGGATCACCATAACAGTGTCATCCACAGCGCCCTCATAACATTGACATCCACAGCTCCCCCATAACAGTGTCATCCACAGATCCCCCATAACAGTGACATCCACCTCTCCCCCATAACAGTGACATCCACAGATCCCCCATAACAATTACTTCCACAGATCCTTCATAACAGTTACATCCACAGATCCCCCATAACAGTGACAGCCACAGCTCCCCCATAATGGTGACATCCACAGATCCCTCATAACAGTTACTTCCACAGATCCCCCATAACAGTGACATCCACAGATCCCCCATAACAGTGACATCCACAGTGCCCCCATAACAGTGTCATGCACATTGTTCCGATGACAGTGGTATCCACAGTGCCTCCATAACAGTGACATCCGCAGTGATCCCATAACAGAGACATTCATAGATCCCCCATAAGTGATTTCCACAGCTCCCCACTAACAGTGACATCCACAGATCCCCCATAACAGTGCCATTCACAGATCCACCATAACAGTGTCATACACAGATACACCATAACAGTGAAATCCACAGATCCCCCCATAGCAGTGTCATCCACAGATCCCCCATAACAGTGTGTCCTCCACAGATCCCCCATAACAGTATGATCCACAGATTCGCCCTAACAGTGTCATCCACATATCCCCCATAACAGTGTCATCCACAGATCCCCCATAACAGTGTCATCCACTGATCCACCATAACAGTGTCATCCACAAATCCACCATAACAGTGAAATCCACAGATCCCCCATAACAGTGTAATCCACAGATCCGCCATAACAGTGTCATCCACAGATCCCCGTAACATTTTTACCCATAGATCCCCCATAAGTGTCATCTACAGATCCCTCATAACAGTGTCATCCATTGATCCCCATAACAGTGTCATCCACAGATCCCCATAACAGTGTCATCCACAGATCCCCCATAACAGTGTCATTCACAAATCCACCATAACAGTGACGTCCACAGATCCCCCATAACAGTGTGATCCACAGATCCCCCATAACAGTATCATCCACAGATCCCCGTAACATTTTCATCCATAGATCCCCCATAACAGTGTCATCTACAGATCCCTCATAACAGTGTCATCCATAGATCCCCATAACAGTGTCATCCACAGATCCCCATAACAGTGTCATCCACTGATCCCCATAACAGTGTCATCTACAGATCACCCATAACAGTGTGATCAACATATCCGCCATAACAGTGTCATTCACAGATCCACCATAACAATAACATCCACAGATCCCCCATAACAGTGTGATACACAGATCCGCCATAACAGTGTCATCCACAGATCCCCATAAAAGTTTCATCCACATATCCCCATAACAGTGCCATCCACAGATCCCCTATAACAGTGTCATCCACAGATCCCCCATATCCGTGTCTTCCACAGATCCCCCATATCCGTGTCTTCCACAGATCCCCCATAACAGTGACATCCACAGCTCCCCCATAACAGTGACATCCACAGATCCCCCATAACAGTGTCATCCACAGATCCCCCATAACAGTTACTTCCACAGATCCTTCATAACAGTGACATCCACAGATCCCCCATAACAGTTACTTCCACAGATCCTCCATAACAGTGTAATCTACAGATCACCCATAACAGTGTGATCAACATATCCGCCATAACAGTGTCATTCACAGATACACCATAACAGTAACATCCACTGATCCCCCATAACAGTGTGATACACAGATCCGCCATAACAGTGTCCTCCACAGATCCCCATAAAAGTTTCATCCATATATCCCCATAACAGTGCCATCCACAGATCCCCTATAACAGTGTCATCCACAGATCCCCCATATCCGTGTTATCCACAGATCCCCCATAACAGTGACATCCACAGCTCCCCCATAACAGTGACATCCACAGCTCCCCATAACAGTGACATCCACAGATCCCCCATAACAGTTACTTCCACAGATCCCCCATAACAGTTACTTCCACAGATCCTTCATAACAGTGACATCCACAGATCCCCCATAACAGTTACTTCCACAGATCCTTCATAACAGTGATATCCACAGACCCCCCATAACAGTGACATCCACAGCTCCCCTATAACAGTGACATCCACAAATCCCCTATAACAGTTACTTTCACAGATCCTTCATAACAGTGACATCCACAGATCCCCCATAACAGTTACTTCCACAGATCCTTCATAACAGTGACATCCACAGACCCCCATAACAGTGACATCCACAGCTCCCCTATAACAGTGACATCCACAAATCCCCTATAACAGTTACTTTCACAGATCCTTCATAACAGTTACTTCCACAGATCCCCCATAACAGTGACATCCACAGTGCCCCCATAACAGTGTCATGCACATTGATCCGATGACAGTGGTATCCACAGTGCCTCCATAACAGTGTCATCCATAGATCCCCATAACAGTGCCATCCACCGATCCAACATATCAGTGTCATCCACAGTGCCCCCATAACAGTGACATCAACAGCTCCCCTATAAATGTGACATCCACAGATCCCCATGAAAGTGTCACCTACAGCTCCCCTATAACAGTGACATCCACAGTTTCACCATAACAGTGACATCCACAGCTCCCCTATAACAGTGACATCCACAGTTTTCCCATAACAGTGTCATCCACAGTGCCCCCATAACAGTGACATCAACAGCTCCCCTATATTTGTGACATCCACAGAGCCCCTTGACAGTTTCACCCAAAGCTCCCCTATAACAGTGACATGCACAGCGCCCCCATAACAGTGACATCCACAGCTCCCCCATAACAGTTACATCCACAGCTCCTCTATAACTGTGACATCCACAGATCCCCATGACAGTGTCACCTTCAGCTCCCCATAACAGTGACATCCACAGTGCCCCCATAACTGTGACATCCACAGCTCCCCCATAAGAGTGACATCCACAGATCCCTTATAACAGTGTCATCCATAATGACCCCATAACAGTGACATCCACAGATCCCCCATTACAGTGCCATCCACAGATCCCCCATAACAGTGACTTCCACAGATCCCCCATAACAGTGACATCAACAGTGCCTCCATAACAGTGACATCCACAGATCCCCATAACAGTGTCATCCACAGCGCCCTCATAACAGTGACATCCACAGCTCCACCATAGCAGTGTCATCCATAGATCCCCCATAACAGTGACATCCAACGCTCCCCCATAACAGTGACATCCACAGACCCCCCATAACAGTGACATCCACAGCTCCCCTATAACAGTGACATCCACAGATCCCTCATAACAGTTACTTCCACAGATCCTTCATAACAGTGACTTCTACAGATCCCCCATAACAGTGACATCCACAGTGCCCCCATAACAGTGTTATGCACATTGTTCCGATGACAGTGGTATCCACAGTGCCTCCAAAACAGTGACATACAGAGTTTTCCCATAACAGTGACATCCGCAGTGATCCCATAACAGTGACATCCACAGATCCCCCATAACAGTGCCATTCACAGATCCACCATAACAGTGTCATCCACAGATCCACCATAACAGTGAAATCCACAGATCCCCCCATAGCAGTGTCATCCACAGATCACCAATAACATTGTGTCCTCCACAGATCCCCCATAACAATGTGATCCACAGATCCGCCCTAACAGTGCCATCCACCGATCCCCATAACAGTGTCATCCACATATCCCCCATAACAGTGTCATCCACTGATCCACCATAACAGTATCATCCACAGATCCCCAATAACAGTGTCATCCACAGATCCCAATAACAGTGTCATCCACAGATCCCCATATCAGTGTCATCCACAGATCCCCATAACAGTGACATCCACAGCTCCCCTATAACTGTGACATCCACAGATCACCATGACAGTGTCATCCACAGATCCCCCATAACAGTGTCATCCACAGTGCCCCCATAACAGTGTCATCCACAGTGCCCCCATAACAGTGACATCCACAGCTCCCCTATAACTGTGACATCCAAAGATCCCCATGACAGTGTCATCCACAGCTCCCCTATAACAGTGACATCCACAGTGCCCCCATAACAGTGACATCCACAGTTTTCCCATAACAGTGACATCTACTGTGTTCCCATAAGAGTGACAATCACAGATCCCCCAAAAGTGACTTCCATAGCTCCCCCATAACAGTGCCATCCACAGATCCCCCATAACAGTGACATCCACAGTGCCTCCATAACAGTGACATCCACAGATCCCCATAACAGTGTCATCCACAGTGCCCTCATAACAGTGACAGCGACAGCTCCCCCATAACAGTGTCATCCACAGATCCCCCATAACAGTGACATCCACCTCTCCCCCATAACAGAGACATCCACAGATCCCCCATAACAGTTACTTCCACAGATCCTTCATAACAGTGTCATCCACAGATCCCCATAACAGTGTCATCCACAGATCCCCATAACAGTGTCATCCACAGATCCCCAATAACAGGGTCATCCACAGATCCCCATAACAGTGTCATCCACATAGCCCCCATAACAGTGACATCCACAGCTTCCCTATAACTGTGACATCCACAGATCACCATGACAGTGTCATCCACAGATCCCCCATAACAGTGTCATCCACAGTGCCCCATAACAGTGTCATCCACAGTGCCCCCAAAACAGTGACATCCACAGCTCCCCAATAACTGTGACATCCACAGATCCCCAAGACAGTGTCATCCACAGCTCCCCCATAACAGTGACATCCACAGCTCCGCCATAACAGTGACTTCCACAGATCCCCCATAACAGTGACATCCACAGTGCCTCCATAACAGTGACATCCACAGATCCCCATAACAGTGTCATCCACAGCGCCCTCATAACAGTGACATCCACAGCTCCCACATAACAGTGACATTCACAGATCCGCCAAAAGTGACTTCCATAGCTCCCCCATAACAGTGCCATCCACAGATCCCCCATAACAGTGACATCCACAGCTCCGCCATTACAGTGACTTCCACAGATCCCCCATAACAGTGACATCCACAGTGCCTCCATAACAGTGTCATCCACAGCTCCCCCATAACAGTGTCATCCACAGATCCCCCATAACAGTGACATCCACCGCTCCCCCATAACAGTGACATCCACAGACCCCGCATAACAGTGACATCCACAGCTCCCCTATAACAGTGAAATCCACAGATCCCTCATAATAGTTACTTCCACAGATCCTTCATAACAGTGACTTCCACAGATCCCCCATAACAGTGACATCCACAGTGCCCCCATAACAGTGTTATGCACATTGTTCCGATGACAGTGGTATCCACAGTGTTCCCATAACAGTGACATCCACAGTGTTCCCATAACAGTGACATCCTCAGTGATCCCATAACAGTGACATCCACCGATCCCCCATAAGTGATTTCCACAGCTCCCCAATAACAGTGACATCCACAGATCCCCCATAACAGTGCCATTCGCAGATCCACTATAACAGTGTCATCCACAGATCCCCCATAACAGTGAAATCCACAGATCCCCCCATAGCATTGTCATCCACAGATCCCCCATAACAGTGTGTCCTCCACAGATCACCCATAACAATGTGATCCACAGATCCGCCCTAACAGTGCCATCCACACATCCCCATAACAGTGCCATCCACCGATCCCACATAACAGTGTCATCCACAGATCCCCCATTACAGTGTCATCCACATATCCCCCATAAAAGTGTCATCTACTGATCCACCATAACAGTATCATCCACAGATCCACCATAACAGTGTCATCCACAGATCCCCAATAACAGTGTCATCCGCAGATCCCCATAACAGTGTCATCCACAGATCCCCCATAACAGTGTCATCCACAGTGCCCCATAACAGTGTCATCCACAGTGCCCCCAAAACAGTGACATCCACAGCTCCCCTATAACTGTGAAATCCACAGATCCCCATGACAGTGTCATCCACAGCTCCCCTATAACAGTGACATCCACAGTACCCCCATAACAGTGACATCCACAGCTCCGCCATAACAGTGACTTCCATAGCTCCCCCAAAAGTGACTTCCATAGCTCCCCCATAACAGTGCCATCCACACATCCACCATAAAAGTGACATCCACAGCTCCGCCATAACAGTGACTTCCACAGATCCCCCATAACAGTGACATCCACAGTGCCTCCATAACAGTGACATCCACAGATCCCCATAACAGTGTCATCCACAAAGCCCTCATAACAGTGACATCCACCTCTCCCCAATAACAGTTACATCCACAGATCCCCCATAACAGTGACATCCACAGATCCTTCATAACAGTGACATCCACAGATCCCCCATAACAGTGACATCCACAGCTCCCCCATAACAGTGACATCCACAGATCCCTCATAACAGTTACTTCCACAGATCCTTCATAACAGTGACATCCATAGATCCCCCATAACAGTGACATCCACAGTGCCCCCATAACAGTGTCATCCACAGATCCCCATAACAGTGTGCATCCACAGATCCCCCATAACAGTGACATCCACATGATCCCCCATAACAGTGACATCCACAGATCCCCCATAACAGTGCCATTCACAGATCCACCATAACAGTGTCATCCACAGATCCACCATAACAGTGAAATCCACAGATCCCCCATAACAGTGTCATCCACAGATCCCCATAACAGTGTCATCCACAGATCCCCCATAACAGTGTCATCCACAGATCCCCCATAACAGTGTCATCCACAGATCCCCCATAACAGTGTCATCCACAGATCCCCCATAACAGTGACATCCACAGATCCCCATAACAGTGTCATCCACAGATCCCCCATAACAGTGACATCCACAGATCCCCCATAACAGTGTCATCCACAGATCCCCCATAACAGTGTCATCCACAGATCCCCCATAACAGTGTCATCCACAGATCCCCATAACAGTGTCATCCACAGATCCCCATAACAGTGACATCCACAGATCCCTCATAACAGTGTCATCCACAGATCCCTCATAACAGTGACATCCACAGATCCCCCATAACAGTGTACATCCACAGATCCCCCATAACAGTGTCATCCACAGATCCCCATAACAGTGTCATCCACAGTGCCTCCATAACAGTGACATCCACAGATCCCCATAACAGTGTCATCCACAGATCCCCCATAACAGTGTCATCCACAGATCCACCATAACAGTGTCATCCACAGATCCCCCATAACAGTGTCATCCACAGATCCCCCATAACAGTGTCATCCACAGATCCCCCATAACAGTGTCATCCACAGATCCCCCATAACAGTGTCATCCACAGATCCCCCATAACAGTGTCATCCACAGATCCCCCATAACAGTGTCATCCACAGATCCCCCATAACAGTGTCATTCCACAGATCCCCCATAACAGTGTACATCCACAGATCCCCCATAACAGTGACATCCACAGATGCCCCCATAACAGTGTCATCCACAGATCCCCATAACAGTGTCATCCACAGATCCCCCATAACAGTGTCATCCACAGATCCCCCATAACAGTGTCATCCACAGATCCCCCATAACAGTGTCATCCACAGATCCCCCATAACAGTGACATCCACAGATCCCCCATAACAGTGACATCCACAGATCCCCCATAACAGTGTCATCCACAGATCCCCCATAACAGTGTCATCCACAGATCCCCCATAACAGTGACATCCACAGATCCCCCATAACAGTGACATCCACAGATCCCCCATAACAGTGACATCCACAGATCCCCATAACAGTGTCATCCACAGATCCCCCATAACAGTGACATCCACAGATCCCCCATAACAGTGACATCCACAGATCCCCATAACAGTGACATCCACAGATCCCCATAACAGTGTCATCCACAGATCCCCCATAACAGTGACATCCACAGATCCCCCATAACAGTGTCATCCACAGATCCCCATAACAGTGACATCCACAGATCCCCCATAACAGTGACATCCACAGATCCCCCATAACAGTGTCATCCACAGATCCCCCATAACAGTGTCATCCACAGATCCCCCATAACAGTGTCATCCACAGATCCCCCATAACAGTGTCATCCACAGATCCCCCATAACAGTGACATCCACAGATCCCCCATAACAGTGTCATCCACAGATCCCCATAACAGTGACATCCACAGATCCCCCATAACAGTGTCATCCACAGATCCTCCATAACAGTGTCATCCACAGATCCCCCATAACAGTGACATCCACAGATGCCCCCATAACAGTGTCATCCACAGATCCCCCATAACAGTGATCATCCACAGATCCTCCATAACAGTGTCATCCACAGATCCCCCATAACAGTGTCATCCACAGATCCCCCATAACAGTGTCATCCACAGATCCCCCATAACAGTGACATCCACAGATCCCCCATAACAGTGACATCCACAGATCCCCCATAACAGTGTCATCCACAGATCCCCCATAACAGTGACATCCACAGATCCCCCATAACAGTGTCATCCACAGATGCCCCATAACAGTGTCATCCACAGATCCCCCATAACAGTGTCATCCACAGATCCCCCATAACAGTGTCATCCACAGATCCCCCATAACAGTGTCATCCACAGATCCCCATAACAGTGTCATCCACAGATCCCCCATAACAGTGTCATCCACAGATCCCCCATAACAGTGACATCCACAGATCCCCATAACAGTGACATCCACAGATCCCCATAACAGTGTCATCCACAGCTCCCCCATAACAGTGACATCCACAGATCCCCCATAACAGTGACATCCACAGATCCCCCATAACAGTGACATCCACAGATCCCCCATAACAGTGTCATCCACAGATGACCCCATAACAGTGACATCCACAGATCCCCCATAACAGTGTCATCCACAGATCACCCCATAACAGTGACATCCACAGATCCCCCATAACAGTGACATCCACAGATGCCTCCATAACAGTGACATCCACAGATCCCCATAACAGTGTCATCCACAGCGCCCCCATAACAGTGTCATCCACAGATCCCCCATAACAGTGTCATCCACAGATCCCCCATAACAGTGACATCCACAGATCCCCCATAACAGTGACATCCACAGATCCCCCATAACAGTGACATCCACAGATCCCCCATAACAGTGTACATCCACAGATCCCTCATAACAGTGACATCCACAGATCCCCCATAACAGTGACATCCACAGATGCCCCCATAACAGTGACATCCACAGATGCTCCCATAACAGTGACATCCACAGATGCCCCCATAACAGTGACATCCACAGATCCCCCATAACAGTGACATCCACAGATCCCCCATAACAGTGTCATCCACAGATCCCTCATAACAGTGACATCCACAGATCCCCCATAACAGTTGACATCCACAGATCCCCCATAACAGTGTCATCCACAGATCCCCCATAACAGTGACATCCACAGTGTCCCCATAACAGTGACATCCACAGATGTTCCCATAACAGTGACATCCACAGATCCCCCATAACAGTGACATCCACAGATCCCCCATAACAGTGACATCCACAGATCCCCCATAACAGTGTCATCCACAGATCCCCCATAACAGTGTCATCCACAGATCCCCCATAACAGTGTCATCCACAGATCCACCATAACAGTGTCATCCACAGATCCACCATAACAGTGTCATCCACAGATGCCCCCATAACAGTGACATCCACAGATCCCCCATAACAGTGACATCCACAGATCCCCCATAACAGTGACATCCACAGCTCCCCCATAACAGTGTCATCCACAGATCCCCCATAACAGTGTCATCCACAGATCCCCCATAACAGTGTCATCCACAGTGCCCCCATAACAGTGTCATCCACAGATCCCCCATAACAGTGACATCCACAGTATCCCCATAACAGTGACATCCACAGATCCTCCATAACAGTGCCATCCACAGATCCCCCATAACAGTGTCATCCACAGATCCCCCATAACAGTGACATCCACAGATCCCCCATAACAGTGTCATCCACAGATCCCCCATAACAGTGTGCATCCACAGATCCCCCATAACAGTGTCATCCACAGATCCCCCATAACAGTGCCATCCACAGATCCCCCATAACAGTGTCATCCACAGATCCCCCATAACAGTGTCATCCACAGATCCCCCATAACAGTGTCATCCACAGATCCCCCATAACAGTGACATCCACAGATCCCCCATAACAGTGATCATCCACAGATCCCCCATAACAGTGACATCCACAGATCCCCCATAACAGTGTCATCCACAGATCCTCCATAACAGTGCCATCCACAGATCCCCCATAACAGTGTCATCCACAGATCCCCCATAACAGTGTCATCCACAGATCCCCCATAACAGTGTCATCCACAGATCCCCCATAACAGTGTGCATCCACAGATCCCCCATAACAGTGTCATCCACAGATCCGCCATAACAGTGTCATCCACAGATCCCCATAACAGTGTCATCCACAGATCCCCCATAACAGTGTCATCCACAGATCCCCCATAACAGTGACATCCACAGATCCCCCATAACAGTGACATCCACAGATCCCCCATAACAGTGTCATCCACAGATCCCCCATAACAGTGTCATCCACAGATCCACCATAACAGTGTCATCCACAGATCCCCCATAACAGTGACATCCACAGCTCCCCCATAACAGTGTACATCCACAGATCCCCATGACAGTGTCATCCACAGATCCCCCATAACAGTGACATCCACAGAGCCCCCATAACAGTGACATCCACAGATCCCCCATAACAGTGTGACATCCACAGATCCCCCATAACAGTGACATCCACAGATCCCCCATAACAGTGTCATCCACAGATCCCCATAACAGTGACATACACATGATCCCCATAACAGTGACATCCACAGATGTCCCCATAACAGTGTCATCCACAGATCCCCCATAACAGTGTCATCCACAGATCCCCCATAACAGTGTCATCCACAGATCCCCCATAACAGTGTCATCCACAGATCCCCCATAACAGTGTGTCATCCACAGATCCCCCATAACAGTGTCATCCACAGATCCCCATAACAGTGTCATCCACAGATCCCCATAACAGTGCCATCCACAGATCCCCCATAACAGTGTCATCCACAGATCCCCCATAACAGTGTCATCCACAGATCCCCCATAACAGTGTCATCCACAGATCCACCATAACAGTGTCATCCACAGATCCCCCATAACAAGTGTCATCCACAGATCCCCATAACAGTGTCATCCACAGATCCCCATAACAGTTGTCATCCACAGTGTCCCCCATAACAGTGTCATCCACAGATGCCCCCATAACAGTGACATCCACAGCTCCCCATAACAGTGACATCCACAGATCCCCCATAACAGTGTCATCCACAGATCACCCATAACAGTGACATCCACAGATCCCCCATAACAGTGTACATCCACAGATCCCCCATAACAGTGACATCCACAGATCCCCATAACAGTGACATCCACAGATCCCCCATAACAGTGTCATCCACAGATCCCCCATAACAGTGACATCCACAGATCCCCATAACAGTGACATCCACAGATCCCCATAACAGTGACATCCACAGATCCCCCATAACAGTGTCATCCACAGATCCCCCATAACAGTGTCATCCACAGATCCCCCATAACAGTGATCATCCACAGATCCCCCATAACAGTGTCATCCACAGATCCCCCATAACAGTGACATCCACAGATCCCCCATAACAGTGTCATCCACAGATCCCCCATAACAGTGTCATCCACAGATCCCCCATAACAGTGTCATCCACAGATCCCCCATAACAGTGTCATCCACAGATCCCCCATAACAGTGTCATCCACAGATCCCCATAACAGTGTCATCCACAGATCCCCCATAACAGTGACATCCACAGCTCCCCATAACAGTGACATCCACAGATCCCCCATAACAGTGTCATCCACAGATCCCCCATAACAGTGTCATCCACAGATCCCCCATAACAGTGTCATCCACAGATCCCCCATAACAGTGACATCCACAGATCCCCCATAACAGTGATCATCCACAGATCCCCCATAGCAGTGTCATCCACAGATCCCCCATAACAGTGACATCCACAGATCTTCCCATAACAGTGACATCCACAGCGTCCCCATAACAGTGACATCCACAGATCCCCCATAACAGTGACATCCACAGATCCCCCATAACAGTGTCATCCACAGATCCCCCATAACAGTGTCATCCACAGATCCCCCATAACAGTGTCATCCACAGATCCCCCATAACAGTGTCATCCACAGATCCCCCATAACAGTGTCATCCACAGATCCCCCATAACAGTGTCATCCACAGATCCCCCATAACAGTGTCATCCACAGATCCCCCATAACAGTGACATCCACAGATCCCCCATAACAGTGTCATCCACAGATCCCCCATAACAGTGTCATCCACAGATCCCCCATAACAGTGACATCCACAGATCCCCCATAACAGTGACATCCACAGATCCCCCATAACAGTGACATCCACAGATCCCCCATAACAGTGACATCCACAGATCCCCCATAACAGTGTCATCCACAGATCCCTCATAACAGTGTCATCCACAGATCCCCCATAACAGTGATCATCCACAGATCCCCCATAACAGTGTCATCCACAGATCTCCCATAACAGTGTCATCCACAGATCCCCCATAACAGTGTCATCCACAGATCCCCCATAACAGTGTCATCCACAGATCCCCCATAACAGTGACATCCACAGATCCCCCATAACAGTGTCATCCACAGATCCCCCATAACAGTGTCATCCACAGATCCCCCATAACAGTGTCATCCACAGATCCCCCATAACAGTGTCATCCACAGATCCCCATAACAGTGTCATCCACAGATCCCCCATAACAGTGTGATCCACACATCCCCATAACAGTGTCATCCACACATCCCCATAACAGTGCCATCCACAGATCCCCCATAACAGTGTCATCCACATATCCCCCATAACAGTGTCATCCAGATATCCCCCATAACATTGTCATCCAAAGATCCACCATAACAGTGTCATCCACAGATCCCCATAACAGTGTCATCCACAGTGTGTTCAATGTTGGACTGGTCGGCAATGCTGCAATAGTATCTCCATAACAAAGTGTCCCCATAACAGTGTCATCCACAGTGCCCCCATAACAGTGACATCCACAGCTCCCCTATAACTGTGACATCCACAGATCCCCATGACAGTGTGATCCACAGCTCACCCATAACAGTGACATCCACAGTGCCCCCATAACAGTGACATCCACAGCTCCCCCATAACTGTGACATCCACAGCTCCCCCATAACAGTGACATCAACAGATACCCCATAGCAGTGTCATCCACAGATCCCCCATAACAGTGACATCCACAGTGTTCCCATTACAGTGACATCCACAGCGTTCCCATAACAGTGACATCCACAGATCCCTCATAAGTGACTTCCACAGATCCCCCATAACAGTGTCATCCACTAGGGATGTCCCGATACCGATACCAGTATCGGTATCGGGACCGATACCGGCCTTTTCCCGAGTACTTGTACTCGTGAAAATGCCGCCGATACCGCTGCCGATACCGGAAGTTCCGGTCCGGCAGCTTAAACCTAACCTGCCCAGTCCCCCTCAGGTCAGGCGCTCAGTCCCTCCATGCTCCTCCAGCCCCACCTGCCTTCTTCATTCATAAACGTGGGCGGAGCGAGCAGGCGGGACATGAGCGCATGGAGAAACTGAGAGCCAGCTGCCGATCCTCCAAGCACCTCACGTCCCTCCTGCGTGCTCCGCCCACTTTATGAATGTAGAAGCGCGCTGGCAGGAGGAGCATGGAGAGACTGGCCTGACCAGGCAGATCCGCATCAACAGTTAGTCATTCCGGCCACTTGTGTATGGGGATCTCTGGATGACACTGTGGGGGATCTCTGGATGACACTGTGAGATCTCTGGATGACACTGTAGAGATCCCTGGATGACACTGTGGGGATCTCTGGATGACACTGTGAGGATCCTGGATGACACTGTGAGGGTCTGTGGATGACACTAATAGAGATCTGTGGATAACACGTGTCATCCATAGATATGCTATATATGTGTTATCCACATAGCCCCATGACAGTGTCATCCAGAGATCCCCCACAGTGTCATCCAGAGATCCCCATACAGTGTCATCCAGAGATCCCCTACAGTGTCATCCAGAGATCCCCAACAGTGTCATCCAGAGATCCCCTACAGTGTCATCCAGAGATCCCCTACAGTGTCATCCAGAGATCCCCTAACAGTGTCATCCAGAGATCCCCATACAGTGTCATCCAGAGATCCCCTAACAGTGTCATCCAGAGATCCCCCTACAGTGTCATCCAGAGATCCCCATACAGTGTCATCCAGAGATCCCCCTAACAGTGTCATCCAGAGATCCCCTACAGTGTCATCCAGAGATCCCCTACAGTGTCATCCAGAGATCCCCATACAGTGTCATCCAGAGATCCCCATACAGTGTCATCCAGAGATCCCCCATAACAGTGTCATCCAGAGATCCCCCACAGTGTCATCCAGAGATCCCCATAACAGTGTCATCCAGAGATCCCCATACAGTGTCATCCAGAGATCCCCCTAACAGTGTCATCCAGAGATCCCCATAACAGTGTCATCCAGAGATCCCCATAACAGTGTCATCCAGAGATCCCCCATAACAGTGTCATCCAGAGATCCCCCATATACAGTGTCATCCACAGATCCCCCATAACTAGTGTCATCCACAGATCCCCCATAACAGTGTCATCCACAGATCCCCCATAACAGTGTCATCCACAGATCCCCCATTACAGTGTCATCCACAGATCCCCCATAATAGTGTCATCCACAGATCCCCCATAACAGTGTCATCCACAGATCCCCCATAACAGTGTCATCCACAGATCCCCCATAACAGTGTCATCCACAGATCCCCCATAACAGTGTCATCCACAGATCCCCCATAACAGTGTCATCCACAGATCCCTCATAACAGTGTCATCCACAGATCCCCCATACCAGTGTCATCCACAGATCCCCATAACAGTGTCATCCACAGATCCCCCATAACAGTGTCATCCATAGATCCCCCATAACAGTGACATCCACATATTCCCCATAACAGTGTCATCCACAGATCCCTCATAACAGTGTCATCCACAGTGCTCCCATAACAGTGACCTCCACAGTGCCCCATATCATTGACCTCCACAGTGTTCCCATAACAGTGACATCCACAGCGCCCCCATAACAGTAACATCCACAGGGCCCCCATAACAGTGACATCCACAGTGCCCCCATAACAGTGTCATCCACAGTGCCCCCATAACAGTGACATCCACAGCTCCCCTATAACTGTCACATCCACAGATCCCCTTAACAGTGTCATCCACAGCTCACCCGAACTGTGACATCCACAGCTCCCCCATAACAGTGACATCCACAGCTCCCCCATAACAGTGTCATCCACAGATCCCCCATAACAGTGTCATCCACAGATCTTCCATGAGAGTGACATCCACATATCCCCCATAAGTGACTTCCACAGATCCCCATAACAGTGACAAATACAGTGTTCCCATAACAGTGATATCCACAGTATTTCCATAACAATGACATCCACAGATCATCCATAACAGTGCTATCCACAGATCCCCCATAACAGTGTCATCCACAGATCTCCCATGAGAGTGACTTCCACAGATCCCCCATAACAGTGTCATCCACAGTGTCCCCATAACAGTGACAAACACAATGAACCCATAACAGTGACATCCGCAGTATTCCCATAACAGTGACATCCACAGATCCTCCATAACAGTGCCATCCACAGATCCCCCATAGCAGTGTCATCCACAGATCCCCCATAGCAGTGTGGACATCCACAGATCCCCCATAGCATTGTCATCCACAGATCCCCCATAACAGTGTGATCCACACATCCCCATAACAGTGTCATCCACACATCCCTATAGCAGTGCCATCCACAGATCCCCCATGACAGTGTCATCCACATATCCCCCATAACAGTGTCATCCACATATCCCCCATAACATTGTCATCCACAGATCCACCATAACATTGTCATCCACATATCTACCATAACAGTGTCATCCACATATCCCCCATAACAGTGTTATCCACAGATCCACCATAACAGTGTCATCCACAGATCCACATAACAGTGTCATCCACAGATCCCCATAACAGTGTCATCTACAGATCCCCATAACAGTTTCATCCAGAGATTCTCATAACAGTGTCATCCACAGATCCCCCATAACAGTGTCATTCGAATATCCCCCATAACAGTGTCATCCACAGATCCACCATAACAGTGTCATCCACAGATCCCCATAACAGTGTCATCCACAGATCCACATAACAGTGTCATCCACAGATCCCCATAACAGTGTCATCCACAATGTGTTCAATGTTGGACTGGTCGGCAATGCTGCAATAGTGGTGGCGGTGCACGTGTCTATGGGTCGGCGTCCCCAGGAACAATATAAGAATGAAGACCGGCACTCACTTCTTGGATTTTAAATGTTGCTGCTTTATTGGTCACATAATATTTAAGTGACGCGTTTCGGCACTGATTCGTGCCTTCATCAAACTCATAGCATCTCTAAATAATGGCGGGTTTATATACACAGGTCATCAAGACAATTGGTAGGAGCAAACAATGGGAAGTGATGTCACACAGTAGCCCCTCCCTCTAAACAAAAACATGTTAATCAATGAATTTAGCACCAGAAGAAATACTTATGAAGAAAGCAAGGATCCAGACATATAGTAGTGCTACATCTTGTTAGCGCTTTACTAGAAATAAAGAAAAAAGAAAAAAATAGTATTTAGAACATATAATACAGCCGTTATGAACACTGTCTCACAAGAAACTATGTATACTGGTAGTCCCGATTCAGACCACGGGGTTCAATGGTCTGTAAGCGATGAATCCTGTAAGCTTCTCTTTTAAGTAACATTTTGGTCCTGTCGCCCCCTCTACGTGGCAACTGAACACTCTCAATAATCTGAAAACATAGTTGTGCTATTGAATGGCGCATACGATGAAAGTGGTGTGTTATTAGTAGTAGAAGATTTTCCTTCCTAATGGTCGACTTGTGGTTACTTAGTCTGTCTTTCATGCGTGTTGTGGTCTCGCCAATGGACAATAAGCCGCAAGGGCATTTTAATAAGTACACCACAAATCGACTGTCACATGTGAAATGACCCTGTACTGGTATTAATTCCCCTGTGTGCGGATGGGTAAAATGTGTGCCTCGTATGACACTTGAACAATGTGTGCAACTCAAGCAGGGAAAAGTGCCTGTTTTAGGGTAGGAAAACACTTGTTGCCGTTAGGAAATTTTTCCACTACCAATGTTAGCTCGCACTATTCTGTCCTGGATATTGGGATTCCTTTTGTAGCAAAGCATCGGTGGTTTTTGAAACTCAAGAGTATTAGGGTAGGACCTAGATATGATATGCCAGTGATGATTGACTATCCCACGTAATTTGCCTGTCCATGGGTGATATTTAACCACTAGTGGTATGAGCGGTTCTGGTTTATCTTTCTGAGGTTGTATGGTGTCGAGTTTGTTTCTCTGTTGTGTTAACACTGAATCGGGATAACCCCTAGCCTGAAATTTCTGAGTCATTTCTTTTAGCCTTATTGTGCATAACTCTGGATCACTGACAATCCGCTTAACCCTTTGGAACTGTGAGTATGGTAAGGATTTTTTAGTAGAAACTGGGTGATTACTGCTGAACGCCAACAGGCAGTTTCTGTCAGTATCCTTGGAGAATAAGTCGGTGTGTAATTGGCCATCAGCGCCTTGAATGACTAAACTATCTAAAAAAGATACCTTCTCAAAGCTATAGTGTAGCGTAAATTGTAGTTCAGGTCGTACTTTATTGAGGAAGTCCGCAAATTGTTGTAGGGATCGAACGTCGCCTCGCCATACGCAAAATATACCATCGATAAATCGACGCCAAAATATACAATGTTGTAGATACAATGGATGCGAGTAGACATATTCAGACTCGAACTGTGCCATATAACAATTTGCGTACGGCGGTGCGACGATCGATCCCATCGCGGTCCCTCCACGCTGTTGGAAAAATGAATCTTGGAACAGGAAATAATTCCGTTTCAATACCACCCTCAATAATGACAGATACTGCTCCTGTTGTGGTCCAGAGTATGCACTAGATGCCAGTAAATGTTGGACTGCCCTTATGCCCTCTTGATGGGTAATGGATGTGTATAAGCTGCATACATTGAGTGTCACTAAAATGTAGTCAGTCCACGATGTAATTCATGCAAGCTCCTGTAAAAAATGCTGTGTATCCTGTATATAGGAAGAGGCTGAAACATTCTTCATTCCTATAGTGTCATCCACAGATCACCATAACAGTGTCATCCACAGATCCCCATAAAAGTGTCATCCACAGATTCCCATAACAGAGCAATCCACAGATCCCCCATAACAGTTTCATCCACAGATCCCCCATTACAGTGTCGTTCACAGATCCTCCATTACAGTGTCGTTCACAGATCCTCCATAACAGTGACATCCCCAGATCCCTCATAACAGTGTCATCCACAGATCCCCCCATAACAGTGTCATCTACAGATCCCCCATAACAGTGACATCCACAGATCCCCATAACATTTTCATCCATAGATCCCCCATAACAGTGTCATCCACATATCCCCCATAACAGTGCCATCCGAGATCCCCCATAACAGTGTCATCCACAGATCCCTCATAACAGTGTCATCCACAGATCCCCCATAACAGTGTCATCTACAGATCCCCCATTACAGTGTCGTTCACAGATCCTCCATAACATTTTCATCCATAGATCCCCCATAACAGTGTCATCCAAATATCCCCCATAACAGTGTCAACCGAGATCCCCCATAACAGTGTCATCCACAGATCCCTCATAACAGTGTCATCCACAGATCCCCATAACAGTGTCATCCACAGATCCCCATAACAGTGACATCCACGGATCCCCCATAACAGTGTCATCCACAGATCCCCCATAACAGTGTCATCCACAGATCACCATAACAGTGTCATCCACAGATCCCCATCACAGTGTCATCCACAGATCCCCCATCACAGTGTCATCCACAGATTCTCATAACAGTGCCATCCACAGATCCCACATAACAGTGCCATCCACATATCCCCCATAACGGTGTCATTCACAGATCCACCATAACAGTGACATCCACAGATCCACCCATAGCAGTGTCATTCACAGATCCCCCATAACAGGGTGTCCTCCACAGATCCCACCATAACAGTGTGATCCACAGATCTGCCCTAACAGTGCCATCCACACATCCCCATAACAGTGCAATCCACAGATCCCCAAAACAGTGTCATCCACATATCCCCAAAGCAGGGTCAACCACATATCCCCCAAAGCAGGGTCATCCAGATATCCCCCATAACAGTGTCATCCAAAGATCCACCATAACAGTGTCATCCACAGATCCATATAACAGTGTCATCCACAGATCCCCATAACAGCGTCATCCACAGATCCCCATAAAAGTGTCATCCACAGATCCCCATAACAGTGTCATCCACAGTGCCCCCATATCAGTGACATCCACAGCTCCCCTATAACTGTGTCATCCACAGCTCCCCCGTAACAGTGAAATCCACATATCCCCCATAACAGTGTCCTTAACAGATCCACCATAACTGTGACATCCACAGATCCCTCATAACAGTGTCATCCACACATCCCCATAACAGAGCCATCCACAGATCCCCCATGACAGTGTCATCCACATATCCCCCATAACAGTGTCCTTAACAGATCCACCATAACTGTGACATCCACAGATCCCTCATAACAGTGTCATCCACAGATCACCATAACAGTGTCATCCACACATCCCCATAACAGTGCCATCCACAGATCCCCCATGACAGTGTCATCCACAGACCCCCATAACAGTGTCCTTAACAGATCCACCATAACAGTGACATCCACAGATCCCTCATAACAGTGACATCCACAGATCCCTCCTAACAGTGTCATCCACAGATCCGCCATATCAGTGTCATCCACAGATCCCCATAACATTTTCATCCATAGATCCCCCATAACAGTGTCATCCACATATCCCCCATGAAAGTGTCATCCACAGATCCCCAATAACAGTGTCATGCACAGATCCCTCATAACAGTGTCATCCATAGATCCCCATAACAGTGTCATCCACAGATCCCCATAACAGTGTCATCCACAGATCCCCATAACTGTGCCATCCACAGATCCCCATAACAGTGCCATCCACAGATCCCCATATCCGTGTCATCCACAGATCCCCCATATCCGTGTCATCCACAGATCCCCCATAACAGTGTCATCCATAGATCCCCCATAACAGTGACATCCAAAGCTTCCCCATAACAGTGACTTCCACAGATCCCCCATAACAGTGACATCCACAGATCCCTGATAACAGTGACATCCACAGATCCCCCATAACAGTGTCATCCACAGATCCCCCATAACAGTGACATCCACAGCTCCCCATAACAGTGACTTCCACGGATCCCCCATAACAGTGACATCCACAGTGCCTCCATAACAGTGACATCCACATATCCCCCTTAACAGTGACATCCACAGATCCCCCATAACAGTGTCATCCACAGATCCCCCATAACAGTGACATCCACAGCTCCCCCATAACAGTGACATCCACAGATCCCCCATAACAGTGACATCCACAGATCCCCCATAACAGTTACTTCCACAGATCCTTCATAACAGTGACATCCACAGATCCCCCATAATAGTGTCATCCACAGTGCCCCCATAACATCATGTCCTCCACAGATCCCCCATGACAGTGTCATCCACATATCCCCCATAACAGTGTCCTTAACAGATCCACCATAACTGTGACATCCACAGATCCCTCATAACAGTGACATCCACAGATCCCCATAACAGTGACATCCACAGATCCCTGATAACAGTGACATCCACAGATCCCCCATAACAGTGTCATCCACAGATCCCCCATAACAGTGACATCCACAGCTCCCCATAACAGTGACTTCCACGTATCCCCCATAACAGTGACATCCACAGTGCCTCCATAACAGTGACATCCACATATCCCCCTTAACAGTGACATCCACAGATCCCCCATAACAGTGTCATCCACAGATCCCCCATAACAGTGACATCCACAGCTCCCCATAACAGTGACATCCACAGATCCCCCATAACAGTGACATCCACAGATCCCCCATAACAGTTACTTCCACAGATCCTTCATAACAGTGACATCCACAGATCCCCCATAATAGTGTCATCCACAGTGCCCCCATAACATCATGTCCTCCACAGATCCCCCATAACAGTGACATCCACATTGCCCCCATAACAGTGCCATCCACAGTGTTCCGATGACCGTGGTATCCACAGTGCCTCCATAACAGTGACATCCACAGATCCCCCATAACAGTGACCTCCACAGCGCCCCCATAACAGTGACATCCACAGATCCCCCATAACAGTGTCATCCACAGATCCCCCATAACAGTGACATCCACAGCTCCCCATAACAGTGACTTCCACGGATCCCCCATAACAGTGACATCCACAGTGCCTCCATAACAGTGACATCCACATATCCCCCTTAACAGTGACATCCACAGATCCCCCATAACAGTGTCATCCACAGATCCCCCATAACAGTGACATCCACAGCTCCCCCATAACAGTGACATCCACAGATCCCCCATAACAGTGACATCCACAGATCCCCCATAACAGTTACTTCCACAGATCCTTCATAACAGTGACATCCACAGATCCCCCATAATAGTGTCATCCACAGTGCCCCCATAACATCATGTCCTCCACAGATCCCCCATAACAGTGACATCCACATTGCCCCCATAACAGTGTCATCCACAGTGTTCCGATGACCGTGGTATCCACAGTGCCTCCATAACAGTGACATCCACAGATCCCCCATAACAGTGACATCCTCAGGTCCCCAATAACAGTGTCATCCACAGATCCCCCAATAGCAGTGTCATCCACAGATCCCCCATAACAGTGACCTCCACAGTGCCCCCATAACTGTGACCTCCACAGTGCCCCCATAACACTGACCTCCACAGTGCCCCCATAACAGTGACATCCACAGTTCCCTCATAACAGTGACATCCACAGTGCCCCCATAACAGTGACATCCACAGTGCCCCCATAACAGTGACATCCACAGTGCCCACATAACAGTGACGTCCACAGCGCCCCCATAAGTGTTCTCCACTGCGCCCCCATAAGTGTTCTCCACAACGCCCCCATAAGTGTTCTCCACAGCGCATCCATAACAGTGACATCCAGTACCCCCCTTGTGCCATTCAGTGCCCCCCTTGTTTGCCATCCAGTGCCCCCTCTGTTTGCCCTCCAGTGCCCCCTTTGTTTGCCATCCAGTGCCCCCCTTGTTCCATCCAGTTCCCCCCTTGTGCCATCTAGTGCCCCCTGTTTGCCATCCAATGTGCCCCCTGGGACATGCACAGCATAGTGATCAGCCTCTGTGTCTGATCGCTATGCTGTCACTCCTGTACAGCGCTTACATCGCGCTGTGCAGGAGTTAGTACAGGCTTCACATAGAAGCCTGTACACTGCAGAGAGAGGCTGGCAATGCCACGCATGCGCACTATGATTCAGCATAGTGCTCTTGGATTGTAAGTGAAGACGGCTGGGCGGAGCTTTCTTTTGCAGGAGGCGGTGACTTCATTCATGACGATCCGTCTCCTGCTCAAGAAAGGAAGAGAAGAAGCCGGAGACTCACCGGAAGACAAAAAAGCCCAACAGGAGAAGTCACCTGACCGGGAGGTGGATCCTGGAACCGGCTGCGCTGTGGAAGGTAAGTATGTGCTCAATAATCTTTCCTCCACAGGTTAGCATTTAATACAAAACAAAAGGTTACATGCAAACAAAGAAATGCAACAGCACTCTGCAACCTTGATTTTATTTGGCTATCATGGCCCCCAACAGGAGGAGTACATAGTGGGCTCAGCATTCATGTTGGTACCTGCATCCCTGGATTAATGGAGGCTGTTATGGCAAAAGAAAGGGTTAGTAAGCACGGTTGATCCTAGCATGCAGGCTGGGCCCACACTCCCTGGATTTTATGTGGCTGTCATGGCCTATAACTGGTAGGATTTAGCGTTAGGACCACTCATAGAGGCGGCCTTGGCGTGGCTAGTGGCTTATAACTTTTTGATCAAAATATACACTAACGACCTCTAGTATAGAGGCAGGGCATAGTGCTGGTTGCAGAGTGCTGGTTGGAGAGTGCTGGTTGCAGAGTGCTGTTGCATTTCTGTGTTTGTATGTATATTTTGCCATGGCTACGTGCACCTGCATGCAGGGATGTGCTGACTGACCCCCCCCCCCCCCCCCTTGTGTTTCTGTGTAAAAAAAAAATGTTTAGTTAAGCCCGGAGAACCCCTTTAAACCTTTTGGGAGAGCATCCTGCACATAATGAAGAAGAAGAATGATGCCTGCCACGAGGGAGATCACCATTATAGGATAACTCAAGATAAGTAGAAAACAGCATATTTAGTAGCAGAGTGCTGTAGTTTGAACTTATAATAATTACAGAAGTCTTGCTTGTAAAGTGTCACCCTTAAAGGGAACTCCTCAACTGACAATTGCCTAAACCTGATAAACGGAATATAATTGAACCTTCTCCATGGTATTTTCCCTGGGGTCACCGCTACATGCTGGAGATGCTCTGAGGCTGAAGGTTCCTACTTACACATATGGTGGGAATGCCCCCTACTCGCAGACTTTTGGTTGGGAGTCGCTGAGGTACTATGTAGGGTATGCCCGGGGTCGCCACAGCTTACTCCGTTAACACTGTTTCTGAACATCGTTCCTGACTCGCTGCAAACCTTTAACATAAGCCTGTGGAGGTAAATGATCCTCGCGGCGAAGAGTATGATTCCATTATACTGGAAACAGACTAACCCCCCGTTGCTTTCCCACTGGTTAGCTAAAACGTCACAGCTTGCTACTCTGGAGAACATGTGTATGCACACGATCAAATCTCAGGATAGATATAATAAAATTTGGCACTCCTGGCTGGACTACTTCAACAGCTTGGAAATGCACCAAACCGTTCAGAATGGAGAAGATCGACCTTAGTTGCCTAGGTTGTTGGCCCTCCCCGGACGTTCCAGCCGACATCTTTCAAGCAGACATTTTTCTTTTTCATCCTATGTAGCTAAATTGCTTCATATCTGACACGGCTTTTACCTTGCTGTTCTATGCTTTAGATTATGTCGTATTGAGCTTTTAGTCTAATATAATTTATTGCACACTGCTGATGTATCTTCCTTTGCATGTTGTATTACATTACTTGTTGTGATTACCATACAGATCATTTGTATGCTGTCAATATATGTGGAGATCATTGTTATTTGTTATTATAAATAAAGAATAATAATAAAAATAATAATAATTGAACCTATTGCTGAGTCATCACGTATGCCATACCAATGAACTGTGTCTGTACTGACTGCCTGTAGACAAGTGATTTAGTAAATGTTCAACTGTTTGATAACAACTGACTCCGCATCATTTCCACTACTACACTCATCATTTGCACCTGACGGTGCTGGCGTCATGAACACAGGGGCCCAGCCACCAAAGCACCTTAAACACCAATTACCATCAAGGGCACCTCAACTTCCATCTGGCTGGTGTTCCCTGCAACCGAGAGTGCCCGGAGGATTTAGTGCTGTCTTCCCATCCACTGCACTGCCGACCCAGGGAGGCTCTGCTAACCGTGAGTACAAATGAACTATTACCACATCGGCCCCCCGTAGCTCACGTGTTTCCCCTGCGCTCCGACATGTTACATATGCAAGGTGAAAACGCAGCGAGTTGGGACATCTCAGATCAAGTAGTACAAAGGCAGATCATTTTGTTCCTGCAAGCCCAGGAAGACACATAGGAATGCCTAAACCAGGCAGACACTCTACCAGACATAGTCGGCGCCTTCTGCAAGCCACAATTCATTTATTTTCAATTTTGTAAAACCACACTTATGATGTGTTCCAGGCAGGGAGCATGTGGTATATTCCCCGAATGCAGGGCAGCCATGATGTTCCTGCCATTGTTGCTGACTTCTTAGCCCAGTTGTAGTTGGAGATGAGACATCTATCGGAGGTTTAGTGCTTGATGTAGAATAACAACTGATCTGCCGTGTGGCTTCTCTTGCTCAGGCTCATGGGTGACATTTGGGAAATAACACGCTCCTTGCATGGCACATGTAATAAATTTGGTGCTGCATAGTCATTATAAAAAAGTATTGTGACTTGCAGAAGATGCTGGCTGTGTCCAGGAGACAAGTTCAGGATGATAGGTAGACAAAGGTAGGTGCCCACCTAGGGTGCCACCTGTTGAGGGGATTGCACAAACAATGTTATACTTACGACCATCTGCATAAGGAAAGTATACACATCCTGCTGAGGACATTTGTGAAAATGTATATTGTGAGTACGGCAACTTGTCCAAAAAGTGCAGAACTTAATCTGACATTGAAGTCCGCCTGGCGGCTGCATCACGTCGCACTGCGGAGCATAGAAGGACTAGTGTGGCACCTCCTATTTGTGGATGCCTATACAAAACTAGAGAAGTGTAGTGTAAAAAAGATGGTTTCAAAGACAACTCTGACTGTTAACTCTGACTGCAGCTGTGCACACTGTAACTTATAAGAACGGTCTGTCCTTGCATGCTGAGAAAAGGTACCTGAACTTAAAGGGGCTGTGAAACCTCAAATATTTTTCCCTAACCTCCCAATCTATTGAATATGCAGTTTAATATTCATTTATTTTAGTTTTGGAGTTGAAACTTTTCTGGGGTCAGTTTATCATTTTATGTTATTGTGCCCGTACCACTCTCTGCTTTGTTGACATCACTGCAGGTTCATTTCCTGTTTCTGTTTGCATGCAAACATCGCAGGAGAAGCCATGGTAGGCTCCTCTCCTGCACTCTAAGCCGCACCCTGTATTCTTGCCACTTTAGAAGTGGCAGGAAGCTCAAAAGGTCACACAAATATTTGGCACAAATAGTACCATAATTTGCAACTTTATAAAGCCACAATAGTGGCGTAAAAACATTAATAAATGCCCCAAATAATAAAGTGCAATGTGCCGCTCTATAGGAATGCTGAGTGGTGTTGTGCGGCCCTTAATAGTCTCTCTGTGTGTCACGGTGCTCCTACTTGGTACCGTCGTTCCCCAGGGTTAGGCTCCGAATCAATAAAGGGGATGAGTAATGGTGGAGAATAAGTCGAGTCCAGACTCTTATAAAGTTCAATAGATTTACTTCCATCCAGACAATATTCACACTTTCTCTTGGTTGCAGCAGGCTTTGGCATAAACTGGCAGGCAAACTTGAGTACTCTGCTTTCTCTCGCTCTGCTGTGCTAAACTCGGATTTAGTCTGGTAGCTGGATTTTAGGACTGTTCTGATATCTCTGGAGTGGGGTGCTTTTGGCTGCTGACCCCCTCTTGATAGGGGGTGACTGTAAGGAGTCATGGTGCTCTATGAGCTACTTCCCTGAGAGAGGGAGAACTTTCCCCTCACTGCTATATCTTAGCACATTCTTTCAGCTCCACTGTCTAGACTAGACTGGAATAAACTAGAACTGCAACTCCGCCTTCTGGTAGGAACCAGGACTAGCCCACTTCTGCCCAAAAGGGGGGGGAATGGAATGGTAAGTTCCATTCTATCTAAAGATCTATCTGCCATATATCTTCTGCCACCTACTGGTGAACCAGGCACATTACATGAACAAAACAGTTGCATAACAACATTATAAATGCACAGTGACAAATGACCTGGACTAATTACAAAGGAGACATTATTGTTAGCAATCAAAGACAGAAGCAGGTAATGCCACTCTGAAGCATTACAAAGCAAAATATGATCTTTATTGTAGCTGGGGAAAAAAGTCAAACAATGGTGGGGGTGGGGACATTTCACTGTTAAGAGAACAGAATTGTGTCCTGCAGCAACCAGATGATGGACAGTGGGGAACAGGCAGACGTATTGCGGTCAATTGACTGCCCGCTAACTGTTATGGACAGAGCAAGATCCTTGTAGCTGTAAATCGCAAATGATACCAGCAGTGCAGACTGGATGGACAAGCGCAGTGCGGAAATGCTGTCAGTAACACCTCTAGCATGCACTGAACTGCCCAGCATGCCCCATTAGAAGCTATGATGCCTACAGGTCCAACAGTCAAATGAGGAGGATGAGAGCCAGAAGGTCACTCACAGCAGATTTGATGTGACAACGGCAGAATGGATGTGGGCATGTGAGCAGCATCGGAATAAGGACACCAGAGCAAGATAGATAAATACAATAAAAGACGGGCTTAACCCCATTTAATTATTCAGTAAAAAAACTGCAGCAAAATTGCCTCTTCATTGTGTCCTCCACTTCTGCAGTTGATCCTGCCTTGCACCTCACTATTCATCACCATCAAGGGCACCCCAAACCACCATCATTCAGGAGAACCCTAAGACTAGGGTGTGCCCTGAAGGAAAGAAAGTTGTGCCCTTCCATATCATTGTGGGTAGGAACAACAGTGGCAACAACTATGTCATCCTCCTGATATTTATGCCAGAGAAGACACTCCCGCTGAAGCAACAAGAGATGGTGGAAGAAGAACAGCTTCCGCATTGTGCTAGCCTTTATGTGGCTGTTGGGGACTAGTGATGAGCGGAGGTGCCATATTCGATTTCGACGACTTTCGCGAATATTCGCTACAATATTTGTCTCATATTCGTTGAAATATAATATTCGTCATGATTCTAGTTATCGTGATTAATATGCGATTTAAATAATCGCAGTATTGTGATTTTAATTTAGTGCAACTTTCCTATAGGTTTGTAGTGCTGAGCGAATATTCGAATAGCAATTTTTTTTGCGAATATCGGCACTTCGCTAATTTATGGATATTTCGAATATAGCACTGTAAATTCGCTATTTCGAAAATTCTTTTTTTTTTTTATATTTATGTTTTAATTTTTTCTTTCCCACTTCCCAACAGTAGTTCTTACCTGTCCTGAGGATTCCTGGCTTCCTGGCTGCTCCAGTCGGTGCCCGTTGCCACTTCTGCTGACTTCTGTGCTCTTGGAGCGTCCCCATCGCCATGGGAACGCCTCCATACTAGAATGTACTGTCGGATGTTAGAATTAAGTTGAAGTCGCAATGAGATTAATATAACTTGAAGTAATCGAATTGCGATTTCAAGTTAGCACTGCTGCTATATTCCATATTCATTAACTTCGTTAATTCTAGCAAGCTGACCCATTATAAACCCAGCTCTAAGTTGAAATCACAATGCGATTAATATAACTTGAAGTCATTGCATTGCAATTTCAACTTAGACCTGGTTTACTATGGTTGGCTTGGTAGAATTAGCGTAATATGACGAATGTATTCATCATATTCCTCAAAACGAAGATAACGAAGTATTCTCCATCTTCATTTTAGCTCCATATTCGTCAACTTCGCTAATTCTAGCAATCAAATAGGAAGGTTGACTATAGAGACAGCTGTAGCTTATTCGCTATGCAATTATATTACTTTGCTTTTTTTAAAATAATTATAATACTTGATAATTAATATAATTATTCTATTTATTTAAAAAAGCAAAGTTATATAATCGCATAGCGAATTGAACACAGCTGTTAAGTGGGGCTTCTCTTCAATTAGAGGCAAGTGCAGTGAATAAATTAGCTAGGAGGTGGCGGAGAGGAGGATGACACTGGAGGGGGATCTGTAGATGACACTGAAGGGGGATCTGTGGATGACACTGAAGGGGGATCTGTGGATGACACTGAAGGGGGATCTGTGGATGACACTGAAGGGGGATCTGTGGATGACACTGAAGGGGGATCTGTGGATGACACTGAAGGGGGATCTGTGGATGACACTGAAGGGGGATCTGTGGATGACACTGAAGGGGGATCTGTGGATGGCACTGAAGGGGGATCTGTGGATGACACTGAAGGGGGATCTGTGGATGGCACTTAAGGGGGATCTGTGGATGGCACTTAAGGGGGATCTGTGGATGACACTTAAGGGGGATCTGTGTATGGCACTTAAGGGGGATCTGTGGATGACACTTAGGGGGATCTGTGGATGGCAATAAGGGGGATCTGTGGATGGCACTTAAGGGGGATCTGTGGATGGCACTTAAGGGGGATCTGTGGATGGCACTTAAGGGGGATCTGTGGATGGCACTTAAGGGGGATCTGTGGATTGCACTTAAGGGGATCTGTGGATGGCACTTAGGGGGATCTGTGGATGACACTTAGGGGGATCTGTGGATGACACTTAGGGGGATCTGTGGATGACACTTAGGGGGATCTGTGGATGACACTTGAGGGGGATCTGTGGATGACACTTAGGGGGATCTGTGGATGACACTTAAGGGGGATCTGTGGATGGCACTTAAGGGGGATCTGTGGATGGCACTTAAGGGGATCTGTGGATGGCACTTAAGGGGGATCTGTGGATGGCACTTAAGGGGGATCTGTGGATGGCACTTAAGGGGGATCTGTGGATGACACTTAAGGGGGATCTGTGGATGACACTTAAGGGGGATCTGTGGATGGCACTTAAGGGGGATCTGTGGATGACACTTAGGGGGATCTGTGGATGACACTTAGAGGGGGATCTGTGGATGACACTTAGGGGGATCTGTGGATGACACTTAGGGGGATCTGTGGATGGCACTTAAGGGGGATCTGTGGATGACACTTAGGGGGATCTGTGGATGACACTTAGGGGGATCTGTGGATGACACTTAGGGGGATCTGTGGATGACACTTAGGGGGATCTGTGGATGACACCTAGGGGGATCTGTGGATGGCACTCAAGGGGGTCTGTGGATGGCACTTAAGGGGGATCTGTGGATGGCACCTAAGGGGGATCGTGGATGGCACAGGGATTATGGATGGCACCAGAGACTGTTGATGACACTTAGGGGGATCTGTGGATGACACTTAGGTGGATCTGTGATGACACTTAGGGGAGATCTGTGGATGACATTTAGGGAGATCTGTGGATGACACTTAGGGGGATCTGTGGATGACATACTTTAGATGCGGGCATCTGTAGATGACACTAGTGGGATCTGTGGAATGACACTCTACGGGGAGATCTGTGGATGACACTTAGGGAGATCATGGGTGGATGGCACTTAAGGAGGAATCTGTGGATGGCACTCAAGGTGGGATCTGTGGATGACACTTAGGGGGATCTGTGGATGACACTTAGGGGGGATCTGTGGATGACACTTAGGTGGGATCTGTGGATGACACTTAGGGTGGGATCTGTGGATGACACTTAGGGGGATCTGTGGATGACACTTAGGGGGACCTGTGGATGGCACTTAAGGAGGGATCTGTGGATGGCACTAAAGGGGGGATCTGTGGATGGCACTAAGGGGGGATTTGTGGATTGCACTTAAGGGGGGATGTGTGGCTGGCACTTAGGGGGGGATCTGTGGATGACACTTAGGGAGGGGATCTGTGGATGACACTTAGGGAGGGGATCTGTGGATGACACTTAGGGAGGGGATCTGTGGATGACACTTAGGGTGGGATCTGGGGATGACACTTAGGGTGGGATCTGTGGATGACATTTAGGGGGATCTGTGGATGACACTTAGGGGGGATCTGTGGATGACACTTAGGGGGGATCTGTGGATGACATTTAAGGGGGATCTGTGGATGACACTTGGGGCGATCTGTGGATGACATTTAGGGGGAGATCTGTGTATTACACTTAAAGGGGGATCTGTGGATGACACTTAGGGGGGATCTGTGGATGACATTTAAGTGGGATCTGTGGATAACACTTAGGGGGGATCTGTGGATGACATTTAAGGGGGATCTTTGGATGACACTTAAGGAGGATCTGTGGATGACATTTAAGGGGGTATCTGTGGATGACACTTAGAGGGGAACTGTGGATGACACTTGGGGGGATCTAGCAAGGGGTGTGGGGATGTTGGGGTGGGTGGACCTGGAGGGGTGTTTGGTTGGGAGCTCTGGAATGGGTGGGAGGTCTGATAGGTATGTGGGGGTGGGAGATCCGGTAGGGGGCCCATAAAACATTGATACTGTTTTTAATGGGCTAACCATAATGTCATCTGTGTATTTATTCAGAGTCCTCTTACACTGTGCATTAATTGTTCTGCTATGTAACTGTTATTTGTTGTATTACATGTTATATGTCTGGTTCACCAGCAGGTGGCAGCGTATATGGTAGATAGATATTTACATTGAATGGAACGCAGCATTCCATTCTCCCCCTTTTGGACAGAAGTGGGCTAGTACAATTTCCTACCAAGGGAGGGGCTGCAGGAAGTTTTCAGTCAGTCTGGGTTCGGTCTAGTCTAGAGTTGCAAAGAGAGGAGAATCACCATGACTCCTTACAGATTTAGGCCTCCTGCTCATGGCCGTTGTGTGGCCGTTCCATGCATTGGGGACTACAATTTGCGGTCCCAAATGCACGTGCGGCAGCCTGGACAGATCAAGACCCATTCAACTTGAATAAAAAAAAAACAAAACATGGCCGTGTGCATGAGGCCTTAAACACAGTTTTGCGAGGGGGTCAAAAGCCAAAGGCACCCCACTACAAAGGTACAGAACAGTCCTAAAGTCCAGCGACCAGACTAAAGCCGAGTTTAAAGAGCAGAGAGATAAAGCAGAATATTTTAATTTGCCTGCTAGTTTATGCCAAAACCTGCTGGACCTAAGAGCGACACCACTTCTTCTATGGATGCAAGTTGATTCAAGTAAAGCTGATGAATTTTACTGTACTGTTTCAGCTCGAGCATTGCTATGCTCGGCACATGGCGGTACGAGTGCCGCATGTGCTCGAGCGAAATGCTTGAGTCTCCACCCAGCACGTTTCGCGGGTTTTAAGCAGCCAATAAAGATGCAGGTAAGTACTGCCCTCACTGTAATGCCAGTAGCCATGTTGGCAGCTGCATTACAGTGATTGGCTGGCCAGAACGTGTCATTAGAGGTTATATAGCACCCAATGACCAGTGCTTGGATCAGTCATAGTCAGGGAGAGCATCAGGTAGGAAGGGAAAGACAGAGCAGGGAGCGAATTTCAGCGATTTTAGTTACAGAAAGCTTTTCAAAGGCCCAATAGTCTTTTTAAGGATTACTGTCTGTGTGTGTGTTTTAACAATATATTTAACAGCAGTGTCGGGGACATCCGTGCTGAGGAAGGGACAGATAGTGCAGGGAGAGAGAAATTGGCTGTATTTAATACCAAAAGCTTTTCAAAGGACCCAAAAACCTTTTAAGGGCTACTGTGTGTGTTTGACAGCAGCAAGATATTTTTATTTTATAATTATTAGTGACATATACTGTACATCATCAGACTGACTCGTTAATAATCCGGGTCACATCTAGTGTCCATAATCTGTGGTGTTCTCTGTAACCAATGCTGTCCTGCGTCATAAAACACTGTCAGTATTACAAATTCCAATATTCTGGTCCTCATATAGTGTCCGTAATCTGTGGTGTTCTATAACCAATACTGAACTGAATCTGAAAACACTTTGTATATTACAACTTCCATTAATCTGGGGCTAGTAAAGTGGCCAAAATCTGTGGGTTTTGTATCCAACACTGAACTGAATCTGAAAACACTGTCTATATTACAATTTCCATTAACCCCTTAAGGACACAGGGTTTCTACATTTTTGCGTTTTCGTTTTGCGCTCTATGCCTTCCAAGAGCCATAACTTTTTTATTCTTCCGTTCACATGGCCATATGAGGGCTTATTTTTTGCGGGACAAGTTGTACTTTCCAACGCCATCATTTAATAATGCATACGGTGTAGTGGGAAGCGGGAAAAAAAATCCAAATGGGGTGAAATTGCAAAAAAAAAGCAATTTCACCACAGTTTTACGGGTTTCTAAATTACGACGTTTGATTTGCGATAAAACTGACCATTTAGTTTTATTCTACAGGTCAGTACGAATCCGGCGATACCCAATATGTATAGCTTTTCTTGCGTTTTGATAGTGAAAAAAATTCCAAAGTGGGAAAATTTTTTTTTTTTTTTTTGTCGCTATGTTTTGACCGCTATAACGTATTTGTATATAAGTGTATGGCGTTGTATGGGGGCTTATTTTTGCGGGCGATCTTAACTTTTAGTTGATACCATTATGGGGTGTGTAGGACTTTTTGATCGCTTTTTATTTAATTTTTTGAGGAAATGAAGCGTCCAAAAACGGCAAATCGGCCATTTGGGCGCTTTTTCCGTTTTTCTGTTTACCGTATGGGAAATATATTTTTATATTTTTATACTATGGGCGTTTTCACACATTGTGACACCCATGATGTGTATTTTTTTATTTTTTATTATTTTATTTTAATTTTGGGGAAAGGGGGTGATTTAAATTTTTAGGTTTTTTTATTTATTTTTTTATTTTTTATTTTTTTATTTTTTACACTTTTATATAGATCCCATAGGGACCTATATAAATCAGTTACCTGATTGCTTCTATCATAAACTCCAATACACTTGTATTGGAGTTTATGAGCATTTACTACTTTCCTATGAAGCCCTATTGCTAACAAGGGCTCCATAGGAAATAGTAAGTGATAGCCTCATGCTGAATGAAAGGCTTGAGGCTATCCCTTACAGCGCTCTGATTCTCCCGATCACCACTAGGGGGAGCCGGAGCGCTGCCGAAAGTTTTACTTTCGGTTTTAGCGCGTGCAGATGCCGTGATCAGGATTGATCACGGCATCTGCAGGGTTAAATGATCGCGGTCGGCAGCGCTGCCGACCGCGATCATCAGCTGCGGGGGTCAGCTACAGGAATCAGCCGGACCCCCGCAGCGATGGTGCCCGCAGCGGCCAGGAGCGGGCGCCATCTTTAGGGACTGGACACATGACGTACCCATACGTCATGTGTCCTTAAGGAGTTAATCTGGGCCTAGTGTAGTGTCCAAAATCTGTGGTGTTCTGTAACCAATACTGAGTACACTATAACAATACCTAAAGAAAGTCAAGACAATCACAATCAATACTGTCCTGCATCAGAAAACGGTGTCTCTAGAAGATAGTAAAACAATCCGCGCAATATCTACATACAAAACCATTAATATGAACAAGGCGAGCACAAAGGAACGGGGAAGTGGGCATGATGCTGATGGTGCAAGCAGAGGCCGTGGCCCTGGGCGCAAAGAAACTGTGCTTGCTGCCAGTGCACCAGAAATAAACAAAACATCCACCTTACCCAGCTTCATGTCCAACTTAGCTGGGAGGCGCAGGACAACACTGTCAAAGCCGGACCAGTGCGAACAGGTGGTCGGTTGGATTGCAGAAGATAATGTTTCCAGTCGGTTAAGCATCACCCTCTCTTCCATTAAGTCCAGTCTCTGTAGCCAAGAGTCTGGTCAACGAATCCTCACTCTGATCCTCCTTCCTCCCACCATGTCGCATCTGGCCAAACAAGTGATCCCACACTCAGATATTCACATGACCTCTTTTCATCGCCAGTACTTGGTTTGTCTCTCTCGCCAAGCACGCTTGAAGAGGTACCTGACATATTGTGCCCTGATTCCCAACCTCTTGAGCCTTCACAGTCTCAGGAAGATGACGGTGGTGAAAGGCAATCATTTGTTCACGAGGTGTTTGATGATGAGACACAGTTGCCAATCACTCAGGTTGTGGTTAGGTCAAGTCCGGAGGATAAGCAGAGTGAGGAAGTGGAAGAGGAGGTGGTAGACGATGAGGTCGCTGACCCAACATGGGAAGGTGAAAAGCAGAGTGAGGACAGCAGTACAGAGGAGGAGGGATCCGCATCACCGCAACAGTCTGGAAGAAGCAGTGGGGTTGCAAAAGGAAGAAGTTGGCCCGCAACCATTACAAGTGAGCACCTCCATGTGTAAATCTACCTTGCCAGGAGTAGGTGTTCAGCAGTATGGCGCTTTTTGAGGAAAGTGTAGATGACAAAAGAGTGGTAGTTTACAACCTGTGCCATACCAAAATGAGCCGGGCGTGAACACTAGCAACCTCACCACCACCAGCATGATCCGCCATATCGCATTCAAGCACCCTAATGAGTGGGCCGAACGCCTGGGTCCGCAATCTAGGTCTGCGGGTCACACTACTGCCTCCTCCTCCCTGTGTTAAGCACTGCCTGCCAATCCTCTGTCGCCCGGATGCCCCTTGCCCTGCACCTGGACCTTCGCATAAACCATCAGCAACAACATCGATTTCCCTGTCCCAGCGCAGCGTCCAAATGTCGATAACACAGGCATTTGAACACAAGTGCAAATGCCCACCCACACATACACAGGCCATAGCACTAAATGTGCAACTTTCAAAATTACTGGGCCTTGAAATGTTGCCATTTAGGCTTGTGAACACTGAGGCCTTCCGCAGGCTGATGTCGGTGGCCATCCTCGGTACGCAGTCCCCAGCTGCCACTATCTTTCACGGTGTGCTGTGCCCGCCTTACACCAGCATGTGTCCCACAACATCACCCGTGCCCTGACCAATGCACTTACTGGGAAGCTCCACCTCACCACTGACACGCTACATTTCCCTGACTGCACACTGGGTGAATGAGGCTGGGAGTGAGTCGTACCCTGGGATAGCACTGGTGCTACCCATGCACAGGTTTCTGGGCCTTACATCCATCAGGTTTTCCGCCAGCAGCTATGTTACTGGCTCCAAACCCTACTTCTCCTCCTCCGCCGCCTCTCCCTCCACTTCCACCTCCAACAGCAGTCAGCCATTAGTCCTAGCTTGAAGCAGTGTAGCACTGCTGTTGATAAGTGTCAACAGGCTGTGCTGAAGCTGATCTGCTTAGGGGACAAACAGCACACCACCGCAGAGCTGTGGCAGGGTGTAAGGGACCAGCGAGCTGTGGCTCTCGCCACTCAACCTAGAAATAGGCATGGTTGTGTCAGACAATGGCCGTAACTTGGTGGCGGCTTTAGAGCTCGGAAACCTGACACACGTCCCATGCCTAGCCCACATCTTAAACTTAGTGGTTCAGCGGTTTATAAAAACCTACCCCAATTTGGCAGAGCAACTAGTGAAGGCGCGCCGCGTGTGTGTTCCCCTACACACAATATTCAGGGGCACACACTAACATATCAGAAAAAAGAGTGCAATTAATAGTCCAAAACAACTATATCAAGTAAAGGGGACCACTAGAGAGTCCAAGAAGACTATTACTTAAATGCACATCCAGTCAAATAACTATAAAATATTAATTTATTAGTAGAAACACAAAGGAAGACACAAAAAAAACATTAAAAATTGTATACAATGTTGGACGGGTGCGGGTAAGATAACCCTGCACAACGGCGGAGTCCAGGGCACAATATAATAAAGAAAGTATCAAAGTGCAATGTACTGGCAACAGCAGACACATTACAGTCATGTGAAAAAATTAGGACACCCTTTGAAAGCATGTGGTTTTTTGTAACATTTTTAATAAATGGTTATTTCATCTCCATTTCAACAATACAGAGAGATTAAAGTAATCCAACTAAACAAAGAAAACTGAAGAAAAGTCTTTTCAAGATCTTCTGTAAATGTCATTCTACAAAAATGCCTATTCTAACTGAGGAAAAAGATAGGACACCCTCACATGTATTCCCTCTTAAATTGGCTCAGATCTCACACAGGTATATCACACCAGGTGCACATAATTAGTAGATCGTTACTCTGCATGTTGAATGAGGCTTGCCCTATTTAAACCTCAGACATTTAGTTTGGTGTGCTCCTGACTGTTGAAGTGAGAGTGAGCACCATGGTGAGAGCAAAAGAGCTGTCAGAGGACTTCAGAAAAAGATTGTAGCAGCCTATGAGTCTGGGAAGGGATTTAAAAAGATCTCAAAAGATTTTGAAATCAGCCATTCCACTGTCCGGAAGATAGTCTACAAGTGGAGGGCTTTCAAAACAACTGCCAACATGCCCAGGACTGGTCGCCCCAGCAAGTTCACCCCAAGAGCAGACCGCAAGATGCTAAAAGAGGTCTCCAAAAACCCTAAAGTGTCATCTCGAGAACTACAGCAGGCTCTGGCTACTGTTGATGTAGAAGTACATGCCTCTACAATCAGAAAGAGACTGTACAAGTTTAACTTGCATGGGAGGTGTGCAAGGAGGAAACCTTTGCTTTCAAGAGAAACATCGAGGCCAGACTGACATTTGCCAGAGATAAAGTTGACAAAGACCAGGACTTCTGGAATAATGTTCTTTGGACAGATGAGTCCAAAATTGAATTATTTGGACACAACAGCAGAGGACATGTTTGGCGTAAACCAAACACAGCATTCCAAGAAAAGAACCTCATACCAACTGTGAAGCATGGAGGTGGAAGTGTCATGGTTTGGGGCTGCTTTGCTGCAGCAGGACCTGGTCAGCTCACCATCATAGAATCCACGATGAATTCTACTGTGTATCAGAAGGTGCTTGAAGAACATGTGAGACCATCAGTTAGAAAATTAAAGCTGAAGCGGAACTGGACCATGCAACATGACAATGACCCAAAACATACTAGTAAATCAACCAAAGATTGGCTGAAAAAGAAGAAATGGAGAGTCCTGGAATGGCCAAGTCAAAGTCAGATTTGAATCCCATTGAGATGCTGTGGGGTGACTTGAAAAGGGCTGTACGTGCAAGAAACCCTCAAACATCTCACAGCTGAAAAAGTTCTGCATTGAGAGTGGGGTAAAATTTCCTCAGACCGATGTCGAAGACTGGTAGATGGCTACAAGAACCGTCTCACTGCAGTTATTTCAGCCAAAGGAGGTAACACTCGCTATTAGGGGCAAGGGTGTCCTATCTTTTTCCTCAGTTAGAATAGGCATTTTTGTAGAATGACATTTACAGAAGATCTTGAAAAGACTTTTCTTCAGTTTTCTTTGTTTAGTTGGATTACTTTAATCTCTCTGTATTGTTGAAACGGAGATGAAATAACCATTTATTAAAAATGTTACAAAAAACCACATGCTTTCAAAGGGTGTCCTAATTTTTTCACATGACTGTATACAAACTGAATACAAGTAACAACATGGTGCAGGGAACCATACCTAACCACACAAGTATAAATGAAAGCGATCAGTCAAAAGTCTGTGCCAGGTACCCCCATGTGGACAACCGCCGACAAAAAGAGCCCCACGCGTATCGCCGGCAACGTCCGGCTTCGTCAGGGGTCAGCGTGTGTGTTCCCCGTTTCTACAAGTTGTACACAGCTTCAGCCGGTCTGCCAACGCTGCAGCAGCGCTTGCAGGTTCCAGCTTACCGACTGTTGTGCGACATGAGCACGCGCTGGACGCTGATGTTGACATCGACGTCTTGCCCGTTGGTACTCTGACACGCGTGGCTGATTTCATGTTAGGCTGCCTTTCCCACGACCCTCACGTTATCGCATTTTAGATAACACAGATCACTGGGTATTCACCCTTTTCGACCCCGCTACAAAGAGAACTTTTCATCTCATTCGTGTGGTGGAGAGGACGAGTAAAACTGTGCAATATCAGGAGGTACTTGTTGAGAGATTGATCCAAAATTTTCCATCTGTCAATGCGGCCGCCAGAGTCCGTCACTTCCTTAGGTAACCGAGGAGGGAGACAAGGGAACACACAGTAGTTCTAACAAAGGCAGTGCATCACTCTCCAAGGCATGGGTCACTTTCATGACACTCGCCAGCAACCTCACCCTGAAGCGCGCCTAGTGGCAAAAGGAGGGAAAAGTTTTGGAAGATGGTTAAGGAATACATTGCAGACCGTGTCAGCGTCCTAAATGACCCCTCAGTGCCTTACAACTACTGGGTGTCCAAACTGGACACGTGGTAAGAACTTGCACTCTACGCCTTGAGGTGCTGGCCTACCCTGTCCCCAGCGTATTGTCTGAGCGTGTATTTAGTGCTGCTGGTGACATTATAACAGATAAGCGTATCCGCTTGTCCACTGACAATGCTGGACAGGTTGACTCAGATAAAAATGAACAAGGCCTGGATTTCCCCTGACTTCTCCACTCCACCAGAAGAGAGCAGAGCTGATGATGAACATAAAGGCAATTTCAATGTATCATTTATAATGTACTCAGTTTACTGTAGTGTATTCCCATGCACCTTTTCCACCACAAAAAAGTGTATATGGTTGAATCTTGTTTTCTCCTCCTCATCCAGATTGTATATATTCCCTCCACTAGATTTTTTAAAGAGAGTCAGCTCACCAGCAGGCCTTCAACCATAATATTTTAGAGGGTCAGCTCACCAGCAGGCCCTCAACCATAATGTTTTAGAGGGTTAGCTCACCAGCAGGCCCTCAACCATAATGTTTTAGAGGGTCAGCTTACCTGCAGGGCCTAACATACAATATTTTACGGGGCAAATTCACCTGCAGGCCCTTAATTACAATATTTTAAAGGGTCAGCTCAGCAGCAGGCCCTCGCCCATCATTATTTCAATGGTCAGCTAAGCAGCAGGGACTCGACCATCATTGTTTTGCAATGCTCAGCAGCAGGACCTTGCTCCTAATGTTTTTGAGGGTCACCAGCAGGCCACCAATCATAATTTTTCAAGGGTGTATATGATGCCTCTTTATGTGTAATAAAGGGTGTATTGTACTTCCGGTTCCTTGTAATTTTGGCAGCCCTTTCACTTAGTGCATAGGCTTTATGAGTGTAGGAGTCCCACTACCTGAACAATTGTACCACAATGTGAATGAGGCCCTCCTTTATGTGATATACACGCGCTGTTTGAGTGCCTCTTGCTTGTAATTTTTGGCAGCACTTGCACTTTATATACAATTGATATACAGGAAAGAATGTTTCCTAAAAATGTTTTCCTTAAAAAGTTATGGGGGTTTCAGGCGTATTTTTATCAGTCTGTAAAGGCGGCTTACAACTCGGACTACATGGTTCCCAGCAGCGACCTGGGAATCCAGGATGCATCCGTACATCGCCCCTATGCTGTTCCCGTTCCTTTTGGTAGAGTTTCTGTCACTTTATGAACTTTTCCAATAGACCGGGCAAACTCCCTCTTCAGAGCAGGGGGTGCCTGGTTGTCCCCATTGACTTCCATTATACTCGGGTACTCGAGCCGAGCACACGAACTATAGCAATGTGTTCGGCCGAACACCGAATATTTGTGGTGCTCGCTCATCACTATGCTTTATCGCTTTGAAGCTAACCCTGGGGGAGCATTATCCAGGTACGAGCACCGTGACACACAAGAAAAAACTATTGGAGCCGCACCACACCACTCGGCAGTCCTATAAACCTGGGCAGGGGTTAAAATGGGTTGGATACAGTTCTAGGAGACCTCCACTTTATACCATTATTTACAAATAGTCTTTCGGACTAATAATTGCCTTATCTTCACATGTCTCTCACTGTTATTGCTAAGACGTAACTTTTAATACATTATGTATAAAATGTCTTTTTAAGACCTAATAAATCCATTTAATACTATCAGTTGTGCTGCATTCCTTTTCCTCAATAGTCAGATGTATGGCACTGTTGAATTCACAGCTGTCATTGTGCCAATGGGCTATGGCAGGCTGGTAGCTGTGTGCTGCCACCAGCCTCCTCTATGTCAATGTCCCTTGCCTAAAATCCTCAAACTGCCCCCGACATGTTTCAGCCCGTTGCATTGGCGTCCTCAGTGATGTCTACTCTGATGCTCGACTTTTCTCTCCTCATCTTCTCCATTCAGACCAGACCACCATGATGATTTTTCAGCCATCTCTTGTCTCCGGAGTTTGACAAATAGACATTTTAGTTTTCTACTTTTCCATCATCCTACCACCTCCAATACCGCGCCTGCCGTGCTCCCCAATAGTATACTGTGAAACAGATAACCCCCTGTTAATACTAGTACCAGGCAGATAGTTCTCCTTCAATAATTACTGGCACGCAGTGTCCTGAAAATAACGCGCCAGCAAATAGTGCCCCTGACACCAATAATTTAAACATAATGTCCCCAAAAATAACTGTGCTAAACTAGTGATACTGTGCCAGGGTGCCCCACAGTAATAGTGCTCTCAAAAGTCCCTACAATAGTAATAATTATCTGCCAGTGTGCACCTAGTAGTAATAGTGTTCCTACAGGACCACCGACATGTCCCCACTCTGCCCCCCAAAGAAATAATGCCCCCATAGTGCCCATACTAGTAATCATGTTCCCCATAGTCCCTCAATAGTAATAAAGCCCACCATAATGCCCATCAGTAGTAGTAATCCTTCTTATAGTGTGACAGTAGAAAAATGCCCCCTTTAAATGAGCACCAGTACAAAAATTGCCCCCTAATGTGTGCCACTACAAAGAGTGCCCCCTAATAATGTGCACTAGTATAAAATGCCCCTGTTCTCTTTGCCAGTACAAACAATACCCCCTCTTAGTGCCCCCAGTTCAGCTAATGTCCCCATAATGTGTGCCAGTATAAAATACACCTATATAATGCCCCCAAGTATATACCACCATAGTGCTCCTCTCCCTCTTCCCCATAGTGCCCCCCCATAATGTGCCAGTATAAAATGCCCCCAAGTAAATGCCCCATAGTGCTTTTCTCCCCCACTTCTCTTCCATAGTGCCTTATAATGTGTCCCCATTAGATGCCCAATAGTGCTTCTCTGCCCCTTTCACCACAGTGCCCCCCCATAATGAGCCAGTATAAAATAGCCCTATATAATGCCCCCAAAATGCTCCTCTCCCTCACTTCTCCATAGTGCCCCCATAATGTGCCAGTATAAAATTATCTTATATAGTGCCCCAAGTAGTTGCCCGTATAGTTCCCCTCGTTCCCCTTCCCCACAGTACCCCCATAATGTGTCCCAGTATAAAATGCCCCTATAAAGTCCCCAATAGATGCCCTCATAGTGACCCCCATGATGTGCCAGTAAAAAAATGCCCCTTCTTAGTGCCCCTAGATGCCCCCATAGTGCTCCTCTCCGGCACTGTGCCAAATAAAAAAAAATAAAACATTTATACTTACCTCCATGAGGCTGTCAGTGATGCGATGCAGGTGTCAAGGATGGAGAACAGTTAGCAGGAACTGATAAATAACGACAGACTGGCTTGAACCCAAACTAAGGAAAATATAGGAGGGCCCTATAAATCCCTAAGAACTCTCCCTAACTGCTATGCACATGAACAGGTCCCGGTGGTAGACAAAAACATGCCATCGTACCTATAACTGAGTGAAACAAAGAACGTCATACACAAGACAGGGAGGAACCTCTGACCGACCGTCTCCCAGAACTGGCGGTTACAGTACCCCTCCTTCTACGGGTGGACTCCGGACACTCAGGACCGACCTTCTCAGGATGAGACCGATGGAAATCCTCGATGAGACGAGTGGCCTTAATGTCCGCCAGTGGGACCCACATCCTCTCCTCAGGACCATAACCCTCCCAATGAATGAGATACTGAATAGAACCGCGGATAATGTGGGAATCCACAATCCTGGAGACCTGAAATTCAAGATTACCATCAACTAAAATCGGGGGAGGAGGCAAAGAGGAAGGAACAGTAGGACGGACATAAGGTTTCAGTGGGGACTTGTGAAAAACATTATGGATCTTACAAGTCTGAGGAAGATCATGACGGAAATCAACGGGATTGATGACGGATGAGATCTTGTAAGACCCAATAAACGTAGGACCCAACTTCCAGGAGGGAACCTTCAGTTTGATATTCTCTGTAGACAACCACACCAGATCACCCACATTCAGGTCTGGACCAGGCACACGTCTCTTATCTGCCACACGCTTATATCTCTCACTCATTTTCTTTAGATTACCCTGAATATTTTGCCAAATAAGTGACAAGGACGAGGAAAATCTCTCCTCATCAGGTAAACCAGAAGGGCCCTCTCCAGAGAATGTCCCAAACTGCGGATGAAACCCATATGCACCAAAAAATGGTGACTTATCAGAGGAGTCCTGACAACGGTTATTTAAAGCAAACTCAGCAAGGGACAAAAAAGAACACTAATTCTCCTGATTCTCCACAACAAAACAGCGCAGATATGTCTCCAAATTCTGAATGACGCATTTGGTCTGACCATTCGACTGCGGGTGAAAATGACAACCGAACCCCCAAGCGAGAACAGAAGGCCTTCCAGAATCTGGAAACAAATTGCGTGCCCCTATCAGAAATGATGTCAGACGGAATGCCATGTAATTTAACAATATGATTAACCCTTTAAGGCCCGGGGTTTTGGGATTTTTGCGTTTTTGTTTTGCGCTCCCTGCCTTCCAAAAGCCATAACATTTTTATATTTCCGCTCACATAGCCATATGACGGCTTATTTTTTGCGGGACAAGTTGTACTTTTTAACGCTACTATTTATTTTTGCATGTGATCTAGTGGGGAACGGGAAAAAAATTCCAAATGGAGTGAAATTGCAAAAAAAAAGCAATTTCACCACAGTTTTACGGGTTTTTAAATTACAACGTTCGATTTGCGATAAAACTGACTGGTTAATTTTATTCTTCAGGTCAGTACGAATCCGGCAATACCTAATATGTATAGTTTTTCTTGCGTTTTGATAGTGAAAAAAAATTAAAAGTGGGAATTTTTTTATTTTATTTTTTTGTCGCCATGTTTTGACCCCTATAACTTTTTTGTAATTATGCGTACGGAGCAGTGTATGGGCTCATTTTTTGCGGGGCAATCTGAACTTTTAATTGATACCATTATGGGGTGCGTATGATGTTTTGATCACTTTTTATTCATTTTTTTAGGAAATGAAGCGTCCAAAATGGCGAATTAGCCATTTGGACGCTTTCTTTCCGTTTTTATGTTTACCGTATGGTGAATATTTTTAATATTATTATAGTATGGGCGTTTTCACACATTCAAGACACCCATTATGTGTAATTTTTTTATTTTTTATTTATTTTATTTTCATTTTGGGGAAAGGGGGTGATTTGAATTTTTATATTTTTTTACTCACTTTCTTATAGTTCAAATAGGGAACTATAAGATGCAATCATCAGATTGCTATTCTCATATATTCCAATGCAATAGCATTGGAATATATGAGAAAATCGCATATTTCCTATGGAGCCTATTGCAGTCATAGGCTCCATAGGAATACTAAGTAGTAACCTAGGTTTCATTCACAGAAACCTAGGGTACTACATGCCATCAGGGTACTTGTGGCCATCAGGGAGCGGGCAAAACCGAAAGTGAAACTTTCGGTTTTGCGATCAGATGCCGTGGTCAGGATTGACCACGGCATCTGAGGGGTTAAATGTCCGCGATCGGCATCGCTGCCGGTTGCGGACATGAGCTGCGGGTGTCAGCTTGATGAATCAAGCGTTTACCCGCAGCTCATGCGCCCGCTCCGTGCGGGAGCGGGCGCCATCTTTAAAGTGCTGACGAAGGGCGTACATGTACGCCCTTCGTCCTTAAGGGGTTAACAAACGCTTGCGCCAGCGTCTTAGCATTGGGTAGACCAGGAAAAGGAATGAAATGCGCCATTTTGCTAAAACGGTCCACTACCACCAGAATCACAGTCTTCCCCGAGGACCAAGGCAAGTCCGTAATGAAGTCCATGGACAGATGCGTCCAAGAACGGGAAGGTATGGGTAAGGGGAGGAGAGATCCCGATGGCCGTGAATGAGGGACCTTGGCAAGAGCGCAGGTCTCGCAGGCTGCCACAAACCCCTCAACCGTCTTACGAAGAGCTGGCCACCAGAATCTGCGAGCAATGAGATCCACTGTGGCTCTACTCCCCGGGTGCCCGGGATTCTTATGGTCGTTAACTACGGTAATTGGGTGTCTGGCTCCCTCCAACCAATGACGCCATTCATCAAAAGCCAATTTGATGGCCAACAACTCCCTATTTCCCACATCGTAATTTCTCTCTGCGGCGGAGAGCTTTTTTGAAAAACGGCCACCATTTAGCAGGAGAGGGACCCTGAGATAAGACAGCAACCACCCCCACCTCAGAGGCATCCACCTCAACAATAAAAGGTAGAGAGACATCAGGTTGTACCAAAATGGGAGCGGGGTATTGAAGGCCTTCTTTCATTCGTCCCCCTTCCTGACCCTGACAAGGTTGTATGCCCCTCTTAAATCCAACTTAGAAAAAACTTTAGCCCCCACAATCTGGTTAAACAAATCAGCGATCAGAGGAAGCGGATAGGGGTCATGAATCGTGATACGGTTAAGCTCCCTGAAATCCAGACAAGGTCTTAAAGAAGCATCTTTTTTTTTAACAAAGAAAAAAAACTGTGGCAAGAGGTGATTTTGAGGGTCTGATATGTCCCTTTCTCAGGCTCTCAGAGATATAAGTACGCATGGCGGCTCTCTCAGGTTGAGAGAGATTATATAATTGTGATTTAGGCAGCTTGGCGCCTGGGATGAGATTAATTGGACAATCATACTCCCGGTGAGGGGGCAACTCCTGGACACCACTCTCGGAAAACACATCAGAAAATTCAGAGAGAAAAGAAGGTACAGTCTTGGTAGAAACCTCTGCGAGAGTTGCCGTGAGGCAATTCTCTCTGCAAAACTCACTCCAACCATTTATTTGCCTTGCTTGCCAATCAATGGTGGGGTTATGTTTTGTGAGCCAGAGTAGCCCCAACACTAGAGGAGTAGGTAATCCGCTTAAGACAAAACATGACACATCCTCAACATGAGTGTCACCCACAGTCAAACCCACAGTGAACTATGCCCTTTATCGATTTTTAGTGGAGAAGCGGAATCGATAGCAAAAACAGGTATAGCTTTTTCCAAAGTGCACACCTGGAAACCATGTGTTGTGGCAAATTGACTATCAATGAGATTGACAGCTGCTCCACTATCAACAAAAATCTCACAAACAAAGTTCTTGCTGTCTAGCGCCACCCTGGCAGGTAGGAGAAAACGGGAACTACAAGCAAACGGCAAATCTTCAATTTCCGCATTAACCTTGGAGAGAGGTCCCACAGCAAGGAATCATGCGTCATATCACCCACCACTGGAGAAGGCCACTTTCAGTTATTTCGGCACAGCACCCAGACCGAGGATACAGGTCCCACAGCAAGGAATCATGCGTCATATCACCCACCACTGGAGAAGGCCACTCTCAGTTATTTCGGCCCCACCGACAGAGGAGAGGTTCATTCAACTTTGGGTTGCACCGCAAGATCATGGTAAAGTTAAAAAAATGAGGATTGAATAAAGAAGTGCCCCGGAGTACAAGAATACATGGTTGAGGTTGAGGCAGTTATAAATGTCTATTCTGCACAAGGGAGGGACAGGTCCTGTGGGATCCATGCCTGGTTCGTTTTTATGAACGTCAGCTTGTCCACGTTGGCTGTGGACAGGCGGCTGCGTTTGTCATTATTGACGCCCCCTGCCGTGCTGAATACACGTTCAGACAAAACGCTGGCCGCCGGGCAGGCCAGCACCTCCAAGGCATGAAATGCTAACTCTGGCCACGTGGCCAATTTGGAGACCCAGAAGTTGAATGGGGCCGAACCATCATTCAGTACGTGGAGGGGTGTGCAGATGTACTGTTCAACCATGTTATTGAAATGCTGCCTTCTGCTAGCACGTTCCGTATCAGGTGGTGGTGCAGTTAGCTGTGGCGTGGAGACAAAACTTTTCCACATTTCTGCCATGCTAACCCTGCCCTCAGAGGAGCTGGCCGTGACACTGCTGCATTGGCGACCTCTTGCTTCTCCTCTGCCTTCGCCTTGGGCTTCCACCTGTTCCCCTGTGACATTTGGGAATGCTCTCAGGAGCGCCTCTACCAGCGTGCGCTTGTACTCGCGCATCTTCCTATCACGCTCCAGTGCAGGAAGTGAGGTGGGCACATTGTCTTTGTACCGGGGATCCAGCAGGGTGGCAACCCAGTAGTCCGCACATGTTAAAATGTGGGCAACTCTGCTGTCGTTGCGCAGGCACTGCAGCATGTAGTCGCTGATGTGTGCCAGGCTCCCCAGAGGTAAGGACAAGCTGTCCTCTGTGGGAGGCGTATCGTCATCGTCCTCTGTATCCCCCCAGCCATGCACCAGTTATGGGCCTGAGCTGTGTCGGGTGCCACCCCGCTGTGAACCTGCTTCATCCTCATCCTCCTCCACCTCCTCCTCATCCTCCAGTAGTGGGCCCTGGCTGGCCACATTTCTACCTGGCCTCTGCTGTTGCAAAAAACCTCCCTCTGAGCCACTTCTAACAGACTGGCCTGAAAGTGCTAAAAATGACCCCTCATCCTCCTCCTCCTGGGCTACCTCCTGTTCCATCATCGCCCTAAGCGTTTTCTCAAGGAGACATAGAAGTGGTATTGTAACGCTGATAACGGTCTCATCACCACTGGCCATGTTGGTGGAGTACTCGAAACAGCGCAACAGGGCACACAGGTCTCGCATGGAGGCCCAATCATTGGTGGTGAAGTGGTGCTGTTCTGCAGTGCGACTGACGCGTGCGTGCTGCAGCTGAAACTCCACTATGGCCTGCTGCTGCTCGCACAGTCTCTCCAGCATGTGCAAGGTGGAGTTCCACCTGGTGGGCACGTCGCATATGAGGCGGTGAGCTGGAAGGCCGAAGTTCCGCTGAAGCGCAGACAAGCGAGCAGCGGTAGGATGTGAACGCCGGAAGCGCGCACAAACGGCCCTCACTTTATGCAGCAGCTCTGACATGTCGGGGTAGTTGTGAATGAACTTCTGCACCACCAAATTCAGCACATGCGCCAGGCAAGGGATGTGCGTAAAACCGGCTAGTCCCAGAGCTGCGACGAGATTTCGCCCATTATCGCACACCACCAGGCCGGGCTTGAGGCCCACCGGCAGAAACCACTCGTCGGTCTGTTGTTCAATACCCCGCCACAACTCCTGCGCGGTGTGGGGCCTGTCCCCCAAACATATGAGTTTCACAATGGCCTGCTGACGTTTACCCCGGGCTGTGCTGAAGTTGGTGTTGAAGGTGTGTGGATGACTGGATGAGCTGGTGGAAGCAGAGGAGGAGGAAGCCGAGTAGAAGGAGGAGGCTACAGGAGGCAAAGAATGATGCCCTGCTATCCTTGGCGGCGGAAGGACGTGCGCCAAGGAACTCTCCGCCTGCGGCCCAGCCGCCACTACATTTACCCAGTGTGCAGATAGGGAGATATAGCGTCCCTGGCCATGCTTACTGGTCCACATTATTTGTGGTTCGGTGGACCTTGCCTCAGATGGCATTGCGCAGTGCACACTTGATTTTATCGGATACTTGGTTGTGCAGGGAAGGCACAGCTTTCTTGGAGAAGTAGTGGTGGCTGGGAACAACATACTGAGGGAAAGCCATGGACATCAGCTGTTTGAAGCTGTCTGTGTCCACCAGCCTGAATGACAGCATTTCAAAGGCCAGTAGTTTAGAAATGCTGGCATTCAGGCCCAGGGCTCGAGGGTGGCTAGGTGGGAATTTACGCTTTCTCTCCAAGGTTTGTGAGATGGAGAGCTGAACGCTGCCGTGTGACATGGTGGAGATGCTTGGTGATGCAGGTGGTGTTGTTGGTGGCACATCCTCTGTTTGGTGGGCAGCAGGTGCCAACATTCCTCCCGAGGCGGAGGAAGAGGCCGAGGCAGCAGCAGTAGAGGGAGCAGGGGGAGCCCGAGTGAGTTCCTTGCTTTTAAGGTGTTTACTCCACTGCAGTTCATGCTTTGCATGTAGATGCCTGGTCATGCAGGTTGTGCTAAGGTTCAGAACGTTAATGCCTCGCTTCAGGATCTGATGGCACAGCGTGCAAACCACTCGGGTCTTGTCGTCAGCACATTGTTTAAAGAAGTGCCATGCCAGGGAACTCCTTGAAGCTGCCTTTGGGGTGCTCGGTCCCTGGTGGCGGTGGCCAGTAGCAGGCGAACTCTCTTGAGGCGGCTGTTCTGCTTTTGCCCCCTGCTCTCTCTTTTGCTACGCTGTTGGCTTGGTCTCACCACTGCCTCTTCCTCTGAACTATGAAAGTCAGTGGCACGACCTTCATTCCATGTGGGGTCTAGGACCTCATCGTCCCCTGCATCGTCTTCCACACAGTCTTCCTCCCTGACCTCCTGTTCGGTCTGCATACTGCAGAAAGACGCAGCAGTTGGCACCTGTGTTTCGTCATCATCAGAGACGTGCGGACTCCGATAAGGTGGTATTCCCATGTCCTCATCATCAGGAAACATCCATGGTTGTGCATCAGTGCATTCTATGTCTTCCACAACTGGGGAAGGGCTAGGTGGATTTCCTTGGGAAACCCTGCCAGCAGAGTCTTCAAACAGCATAAGAGACTGCTGCATAACTTGAGGCTCTGACAGTTTCCCTGATATGCATGGGGGTGATGTGACAGACTGATGGGCTTGGCTTTCAGGCGCCACCTGTGCGCTTTCTGCAGAAGACTGGGTGGGAGATAATGTTGTGAACATGCTGGATCCACTGTCGGCCACCCAATTGACTAGCGCCTGTACCTGCTCAGGCCTTACCATCTTTAGAACGGCATTGGGCCTCACCAAATATCGCTGTAAATTCTGGCGGGTACTGGAACCTGAGGTAGTTGGTTCACTAGGACGTGTGGCTGTGGCAGAATGGCCACGTCCTCTTCCAGCACCAGAGGGTACACTAACACCACCACGACCGCGTCCGCGTCCCTTACTAGATGTTTTCCTCATTGTTACCGTTCACCAAGCACCACAATAAGGAAAAAATATTTGGCCCAATGTATTGATTTCAAATTCAGGCCTTTTTTTTCAGGCACCTAACACTATCTGCCTATTTGTTTATGTAGCGTATTACACTAATCCAGGCACAGCAGTAACTACTGATTTAGGGGAATATCTCTTTTAGGGCTAGTATTTAGGCCCTGGATGAAAGGTATCCTTTTATGGACAGATTTACACCTGGCCTGCAACAGCTGGGACAAAAGATTCAGGGTATTGCTATTTTGGCAATTGAATGTTACCCCAGAACAAAATATATGTTTTTGCGGACACTATGAATCCTGGCCTGCAACAGCTGGGACACCAGATTCAGGGTATTGCTATTTTGGCAATTGAATGTCACACCAGAACAAAATATATGTTTTGCAAAACACTATGAAACGTGGCCTGCAACAGATGAGACACCAGATTCAGGGTATTGCTATTTTGCCAGATTAATTTCACCCCAGAACAAAATATGTGTTTTGGCAGACACTATGAAATCTGGCCTGCAACAGGTGGGACACCAGAATCAGGGTATTGCTATTTTGGCAGATTAATTTCACTCCAGAACAAAATATATGTTTTGGCGGACACTATGAAATCTGGCCTGCAACTGCTGGGACACCAGATTCAGGGTATTGCTATTTGGCAAAATTAATTTCACCCCAGAACAAAATATATGTTTTGGCGGACACTATTCTATTTTGCCAGCCACAGTTGAAACCACTGATTTATGGTATTGCTATTTTGGCAATTGAATTTCACCCCAGAAAATAATCTATCCTTTGCCAGACAGCAGACAGTATTATACTTGTCTAGCCAAAGCTGGAACACCAGATTTATGGGATTGGTATTTGGGCAATTGTATTTAACCCCTTAATAAAATATAGAAATTGCTATCCTGAGTTTCTAGGGGTGACAATTAGCACAGCCAAGCCCCTGATGTAGGATCTAGCAAAAAAAAAACTAGTATTAATGGATTGTGTGGGGGTTTAGCTCTGGTCTCGAGGATCGTTCACACACAGATTGTCGTCCACCGCAGCTTTAGGGGCCAAACATCGCTTTATTGTCCCAGCATCAACATAAATAAATCAAAACAAACACCTGCCCGGCTGGGCTCTAACTCAACACAGTGTATCCCTGACTCACCTAAGACACTGTTCACAAACACGGCACCCATGCGGCTTTCCCAGCCCAATGTCCATAAGCCTCCTGGCTGTTACCTCACCGGTGTCTTTTAAGGGGTTGTGGTCCAGTCGTCCGCCCGACGCTAACCATGCGACCCTTATCCCTAGGCGTCGCGGGACCCCCCAAACTTCAGGCTACTCCCAGCCTCGTGGTCTCTCAGCGCTCCCAGCTCAGACCACACACAGAACCACTCCAGGATTCTGTACCACACAAGCAGTGGCGTACACACAATGCACGGGGCCCCGGTGCGAACTGATCCATGGGCCCCCCCCCCCGGTCTCGGGAGGGGCACTTCCCCGGGCAATAGGAGATTATGGGGCCCCTGTGTCCCCACCCACCCTCAAACCACACCCACACACAGCCCCACCCATAAATCGCGCCCGTACCTCTTACATTCAGTGACGTCTCACTCGATGTTGATGTTCTCTGTCCTCGTCTTCTCCTTTCAGACCAGACCACCATTTTTACGCCGTTTTTAATCTCTGCAGTTTAACACAAAAAAAATCTTAGTTTACTACTTTTCCATCATTCTCCCATCTTCTGGACAAAACATCCTACTACTCCCAATACTGTGCCCTGTGGTCCCCAATAGTGCCCCCAACTCAGCCACCAGATCATCAGCCCAAAGACCCCCTCAGTCATCCCCCATGCCCATCAGACCTCAGATCAGCCCAAAGACCCCCCATCAGCCACCAGATCAATCATCAGCCCAAAGACCCCTCAGATCAGCATTATCCCAGGCCCCAATCCCATCAATAAATTCAGCCCCCCCCCCCCCAACCGGGCTGGTCATCCCAGGCCAGGGCCCTAACTACTCCAGTCAGTGGGCTTTTCCCGCCAGCTCACCCCCCTCCCCCTCCCCCTCCCTGGTCATCTGCCTGGGCCCTCACTACTCAGACAGTGCGGCAGTCGGCAGAGTGCTTGCCTTTTCCCAAAAGCTCATCATCCCCCCCTCGCCCGCCCCCAAAAGGGGCTGGTCATTGCAGGGCCCTCAGGCCCCTCACTACTGAGGTCTTTTCCCTCCACCCCATCCCCCTCCCTGGTCATCGCAGGGCTGGGGCCCTCAAGACAGTGTGCAGCCTCCCCCGCAGGTGTGACCTTTCATTACTGGCTGCTGGCTGCGGCGCTGCACTGCGGGCACTGTTACTGGCTCCTCCACTCCTGTCCCGGTCTGGTGTCTCCTCTTCGGGTCCCGTCTGCTGCGTCTGTGTGAGTTCAGCGGCACATGTTTCCTCCTGCAGCAGGTCTCGCGGCAACATGAGCATCTGAACTCACGCAGACGCAGCAGACCGGCGCTGATCGCAAGAAGAAGAGACTAGTAGTAACTGCAGCAGGGGCCAGGGGTCCGCAGGCAGCCGGGCCCCCTGAGGTGCCGGGCCCGGTCGCAACTGCGACCCCTGCGACCCCTATATGTACGCCAGTGCACACAAGACACACCCATCTCACTGTGAGGACAGCTTTATGCTCTGTTGATTGTGGCACCTGTTGCTGCCTCAGGCCTGCCCACTGATGGGAAAGAGATGGATAATCCTGCCATTCCTCTCTTCTATCAGACATGAGGCCTGTCACTGCCTCACAATTGATAGACTTGGTGGCAGCTTCTTCTGGTGCACCACAAGTCAAAAATGCCCGCCGATCACCCCAGAAAATAAGTGACAGAAAAACGCTCTGTGCAGCCTAAAAACCAGCGAGCAAGTAACTAGCAGAAGTTCAATGATTCTCAGCTGTAGATCGATCCGTTCATTAGGTGCTGTTGCTGACTTTTCCCTGCCTATCTCACCCTCACAGAAGCTGCGTCCTCTCCCTACACTAATCAGAGCAGTGTGACGTGAGGTGCTACGTGACTCCAGCTTAAATAGAGGCTGGGTCACATGCTGCACTACGCCAATCACAGCCATGCAATTAGTAGGCATGGCTGTGGTGGCTTCTTAGGTCAAGAAGTAAAACGCTAGCTGATTGGCTGCTGTGTAGCCATTCAGAAAGTGGGAAGAAATCGCCGAACAACAGACCCAAACTTTTTTGAAAATGTTCAGGTCGGGTCTGTGTACCGAACACCCTAAAATTCGGTACAAACCCAAACTATACAGTTCGGGTTCGCTCATCCCTAATTATTATTAAAGCACAGTATCACAGGACCTGGAATGAAATACACAGATGACATTCTTTGCTAGACATTAGAGACAGGAGCTTAGTGTGAGAATGGTGGTGCACCAGACAGGAAACATCTGTTTAACCCCTTAAGGACTTGGCCCAATTTCACCTTAAGGACTCAGACATTTTGGCAAATCTGACCAGTGTCACTTTATGTGGTAATAACTTTTTTTTTTTTTTTTTTTATAAAAAAAAATACAATCTATAAAAAGGACAGAATTACAGAATTATCCCCAAACCCCCAACCCCCAAGCCCCCCGATCCTGCAGGAAAACAAAATCAAACAAACAAACAAACAAAAAAGAAAAAACCAAAATTACTTAACCGTCCCAGTCCTTCCAAATACTACCCCACTTTACGTAAGACCCTCTCTGTCTATG